>NW_019775467.1:0-26819 GCF_001039355.2 Lingula anatina | reverse complement strand
TCTTTGATGTATTCAGTCTCACATTTCTTGTTTCTGAGCACCTTTATCACTCTTGCTAAAAATCAGTTGTTACTAATTCTGATAACAATCTAAGCTTAAATTATGTCCTGGAAAGAAGCTAGAAGTCCCCCTGACATCTCCACCCTTTTGTTTTAATTGTAAGACTAATATTAACAAAAAGACTAATATTAACAGTTCTGTGTCCTCTATGTAGTAGGCTTTCAATGTTTTAGCTGTCAGTCAGAAAGGGTAAGTTCTCTTATGAAGAGGCCCCCAGTATATATGAATTATACATGAAACAATGTAATTAGGTGATGGGTTAAAACATGAGGCAATCAAGATATGGACAGTTGATATAGTTAAATGCTAACAATTCATCTGTACTGTTTCGTTCTTCATGTCTAGTTTTGCCTTGAGGTTGACATCTCTGTAAAATATCACTCGTACTAGTTTGATTTGATTTGTATTATCCCTCTAATTTCAATAGCAGGCTGATTGGTCTTTTAATAAGATTTATTTTTTCACAATTATTTTTATGATGTCAAATCAACATCTATACTTTAATATGTTATGTAGCAAACCATCAAAGCTGTTCTTTAAGTAACTTCACTGTAAGAGAAGATTTTTCAATCATTTGAAAAAATTAATTAGTCAAGAGATGCTGGTGTGACACAGATCATGCACCTCTTGTTTTTGTTGTTACCTTACCAGATTTTGGCAGATGTAACCAGTCATTTTAAGGTCAGTTCTCATTGTATTGATCCAAAGTGATGACTGCACATGTCTGATAACAAGATCTGTCGGATAACATACACCCACGCCTGTTTTGTTTACATTGTCTGGTATTGTTCTTGCACGTCAATAAAGTGTGACTTTATATGATGAAAAAAAAATTATTAATATATTGTATTAATCTATTTTTCAAATTAATTTTGTGCAGTCAAGATAAGGTAGGTGAAAAGAAAGGAAAGCAGTGAAAAAATCTTGATGGGCTGTATAGATAAAGGATCGAAGTTGTTTAAGCTTCAGTAGATCATGTTCATTGGCAATTTCCTGTTACCATGGTGACCTAGTCTGTTTAATCTGAATATTTTTATTACATGATACAAGAATAGAAAATATAGATAGAAGGACTGTTTTATGCATCTTCTCTTGTCCTTGGCCTGAAGGGTTTTATTTTTAGACTACCTTTTAAGAATATTGTAAGACGTTTTACAGAGTAAACTTCAAGTAGAACTGTAAGTTGGTCAACAAGACAATGTTCTTGTGAAATCATGAGAACAGAGACAAGTAGTTACGAGGTCTTTATCTTTATCAGGTTGGGATATTGTTCACTCTGGTAATAAGTGTGAAATCCACTAAATCTCTTATTCAGTCATTAATATGACTGCGACTTGCCAACTGGATATTGGTAATTATAATTGCTTGATGTCCATACTAGTCATGTTATGGCTATTGATTGTGTGAGAAAATTGTACTGAGGGCAATTGTGTTTAGAGCAAAATAATCTCTAAAAAATAATCCAGAATTTGTACAGAAAAAT
Source organism: Lingula anatina (assembly GCF_001039355.2). The sequence continues at coordinate 25,276 of NW_019775467.1, read as the reverse complement.
TAATGCATTAAAGATAGTAAATGCTATCTATTTAAAAATAATTCAACTAATTTACACAAGTCTGTATGTTTCCCTAAATTTACTTGATTAGGTAAGATAAAAGAACAACTTACAATTCTTTTCTTTTTATCACAAGAATTGAAAATTTTGTGTTTGTTTCCTTATTTCTTTTGATCATTATGAACAGGCATTGCTTGTCTTGACATATGCTATTGCCTGCATTAGTTGTTGCTGTTAGCATTTGCTTCTGACATATCACTGCCCTTTCCAAGAATTTTTACTTATAAATATCACAGAAAAAAAAAATGTTTTGCTTATCATTCTCTCATTCATGTACTGGAATGATTCCTAGGATTGAAATACATCCAGAGTTCAGAAAGCCATCAAATTAGATTATTTTTCTCGAAGCTCTGTTCTGGATTTGTTATTTTTGACAAATTGGCATTTTCCAGGTGTGACTTTGCATATCCACAGTTCCGAAAACCTGCACTAATTAGAAGTTCTGAATTTCCACAGTACCATGCATGCTGTTAGTATATACTGTTATTTAAACTGGTAGTGGCTAAGCATCAAGTAATATTGTATCTAAATTGAGAAAAAACTGTGTACTGTCATCATAAAGACATTTTAAGGAAAACCAGTTTACATATTATGCTGAAATTTATAATCATGATTCATAGGACTAATATACATATCCAATTAAAGACCCAGCCTCATTGGATTATTATTTTTCTTATAGTTATGAAGTTATTTAGTGATTTTTTTCATTTTTATTCACAAATATGCATTTTCAAGGTGTGACTTTGAACTGCCATGGGTTTGAAGTCCTGTGCTTGTAATATTTTCTGAATGTCCAAAGTGACAGTAGTGCAAAGTTAAAGGGTGTAATATTATTTTTTAAGCCTTATTTGTAATATTGCATCAAACTTTAAAAATACATTTTTGCACTTTCATCATCATAGTGATTGCTCATCATTTTTAGACTAAATGCTGTGCTTCTGTTAGTTTTCCCATGAATATGCCAATCCATGTGACAGCTTTGCTGCCTTGTTTTAATGAAAAGTTTCTAGAATAATTTTGATTTGATGATTTAGAACTCTGAATTGCAACAAGTTTGATTTGATGATTTAGAACTCTGAATTGCAACAAGAAATCAAAATAACATAAATATCTGCATGTGCAATTAAAAGATTGCTAGGGTGAAGGGATCTTGGAATGAAATTTTTGATAGAGGCGGTGATTTGTTTATATATGCTGTTAGCTGTAAATGAGAGGTTCAAATGGAACGATGACACTGAAGCATGTCAAGAAACAAAGTAGAATACTTCTTTGGACTATTTGCAGTGCCGCTTTGGCCTTTAACTCTTTTTTTTTTATACAGTCATTATGAATGCAATGATTGATTGTGGTGTTTTTATTTCACCATTTCTTATATTTATCAATATCCGTGATAGATATCTGAATTACCTAGGTCATACTTATCAATTTGGTTGAATTGAAGTTGTCAGCACTTAACATTCTAAATCAAACAATTAATTCATGTTTGCATATGGCTGTGTACTTAATACTTAAAAATTGCCAGGAATATGCCAACCTTGTTAGTATACTTGCATTCCAATTTCCTGAAAGGTTTTGGTCCATGAATAGCAGTTTCAAATCAATGAGATGAGTTATATTTTCAGACAATTCACTGTTGTTGTTGTAAGGATACATTTTGTTAAATTCATAATATATTATTTGTATGTAATTTTTGATCATACTATTTTCCTTATCCTGAATAGTCAGTAGCTGTCAGATTATAAGGTATTGTGTTGTAAGACTTCACTTGATAAATTTATATTAGATTCATCATTTATTAAGTCATTGAGTTCCACTGTTGGAGTATTCATGGACTAAAAATACAACAATAATACAATTTCAGATTTGTTACATTAACCTCTGTTTTGCCAAAATTTTGCTCGCTGACATGATCACTAGTAAAGAAGTTTTTTTAAAAATTTTTTATGAAGAGTATCATATACCAGTACTGGATTTCCTTGGCTTTCGCCCCTTTCTTCTTTTACTTCTGTTCAGAGTGGTAGTTTAACAGTTCAAAAGTACTCCATTTCACTATTTTCTCAAGAGTCTTTTAACCATTATCTTGAAATAATTCAAAGTTACAGTGAGTATCATATATATATATATATATATATATATATATATATATATCTTTTCTCTTGATTTTGTAATTGAGGCCATTTATATATTCTAGGAAGAACATTTTGAAATCTTGTCCTTGTGCAATGCTGATGTTAACAAAGGCCTTGGCCCGTTACCTAGACTTGATAATCTACCCATTCCATGATAACCTGTGCCTCAAGAGAGTCATATGTGAACGTTTTCCTGTTTATTAACAATATGTCCTGAAAATGTAGGCATGATTTCCTTCTTTTATAGCTGGCATCAAATAAAGTCCAAGTTTCATTTGCATTTTTTGTGAAACTCAGTACAAGTGTATGTTGCTTTGTTTACTTTCTTTTTTTTTTTTTATTTTTACTTTTTTGCCCTTCTCAGTACAGTTTCTGGATTTTTGAAATTTAGGAATTACATGATCACTGATTGATGGACTGTTGGGGGTATATTACATACATTAAAGTGAAGTGCTCTGTATTCTGGATGCATGTCTTTATTGGGAGAAGATTGTTTAGAGTATTCTGAAATTATGAAAAAATTAAGTTTCTAAATATTATCTAGGGTTTATAAAAACAAAGTGCAGGAAATTAGGTTAAAGTTAACTGTAATCATTAATTGTACAAATATATAACAAAAACAATGTCCAAAGTTTTAACTTCAGTGGTTGATCCTTTCAGGAGACAATTACTACTAATATGTAACCTAGTTATTTGAAGTGTTTCATAAATTGAAAGAGGCATATTTCCCAAAAAGATTCTTCTTAGCAAAATATCCAAAAAAGACAAAACTCATTAGCATAATTGGTTTCACATCTGCATTTTCTTAATATTCCAGGTGAAACAGCTCATGGAAGAAGCTGTAACCAGAAAGTTTGTCCATGAGGAGAGCAGCAGTATCATGTCTCTTAGTGGTAAGTTATCACCTGGACAATTAATTTAAAAATTAAAATAAAAGAAAATAAGCCAGTTGAGGTTAATCCAAAGACATTTTTACTTTTAATGCAAATTAGATCTAGATATGGAATTGAAATTATACCTTTAGTGTTACACATTTCTAAATTCATACTTGGAGCAGATATAAGTCCAGTTCACATTAAAAAATAAAACCTAATCCAATAAATTCTGTTATTACCAGTGTCCAAAACTCATACCTGTTAAAGCCCACTATATACTGGATGGTGTCCTTTCTGCGTCCCGTAGTGCAGCCCTATTTGAGAGTAAAAGTAAATTATATTACTGCTACTTATTTACTAATCTGAAAAACACACACACACACATACACACACACACACACACACACACACACACACTACACAAAAGATAAGAGATTGGATTCTACTGGCTGAAAACCTTAGGACATTAGATATATCATCTGCTGTGTGTGAGAGTGTGTAGACTGTGATAGAGCCCAAGTCCCAAGGTGGGTTTAGTGCTGTCAGTGCATTCACACTTATGTGGTAGGTCTTTGATGTATATTCGAAACAGAAACTGTGGTTAGGTGATAACTGTGGTCCAGATGGCTAGTGTGAATTGAGTTAAAGATAACTATGACTGGGTTCACATACCTAGATCGATCTAACAGGATCAATCCTTTTCCGAGGCGTTCCTTGCTAAATTGCTTTCAGCTTAAGTGGCTTAGATGTCTGGAGCACCTACTGAAGCTGCTAAACGATAATTAATTACCCCCTAGCAGCTTCAGTAGGTGTGAAAGACATCTAAGCCGCTTCAGTTGATTACAATTTAGTGAGAATCCCATCAGAGATAGATCAATGTATAGTTAGTACACTAAGGTCTGGGAATGGTCCCTATCACTCCCTATGTACTTACTTTATCTGTTGAAACCTAGAAACTTGAAATACCATTCAGTTCCATTTGTTGAGTGTATACAGGAGTGTTTAGAAGTGATCTGGTTTATTATCATGTGTATAATACTATGTTGTAGAGCATGCTTTTTTTCTCTGATCCATATTATAAAGGGTGTTGTATACTTTAATTTATGCCAGCGTTCACAAAAGAGGAAATAATGCTGTTTTTTACCACCACCAAGGAGGTTATGTTTTCACCCCTGTTTGTCTGTCTGTCTGTTTGTTTGTCATCAACATTACTCAAAAAGTTATAGACGGATTTTGATGAAATTTTCAGGGTAGGTGGGAAATGGGATAAGTTAGAAGTGATTAGTTTTGGTAGTGATCTGGATCAATAATCAATCAATAATCAATAATAATGAAAAATGGCTGCCTTGGCGGAGGTCTGCACTCTCGGAGTGCTTTTCTACTTTGCTTTAGCATTTACAATATTGTCTTGGAACCCAGAAATTGAAGAGCACATTTTGAAGAAAAGACTTATGGAGTATTGAGGAGCAATGAAAACATGAATATTGAAGCTGTTTCAACTCTCTCGTGGCTTTTAAATGAAGAAAATGAAAGTATTATTCTGTGATGAATGCGAGCAATGATTAACTTTTGGTATTAGTGAGCAGATTGTAAACCCAACGTTGACTCATAAGTCATGGCTCTTTCATGGAAATCAATGCAGTCTCTGAATAGTGGCTGATATTGTAGTATCATTAAGGAAATCTCAGAACCCTACTTATTGGATTCTCAAACTTTACAGAGATGTCAGTTAAAGTAAACATATTTTAAAGACCAGGTTGCTGGCTGCCCCAGCCTGTATTTAACGTAATGGCATTATAATGGCATTTAGCATCTAGGAAAGGGAGATTTTATCAGCACATTTTTTATGACTAAAAGTGATGTAATGATAATTGTTTGTAATCCATGACTATGTAATTATTCATCAAGAGAAAACTGCTGTGAGATCCTGAGATATTGTCTCTGAGATCCTGAGATAGTTGGTGGGAACCTTCTAATATTTCCAGGAATTTGGTTAATCAAAAATGATATCCTAATACGTTGCCATTTCAATTTCTAAAAACCACAGCACTTTTAAGTAATGCTGTTAAATGGAGCTGAATTAATAATCCATTTATCCTCAGTTTCTCCTTGTAGTTATTATTCATGGGTCAGATTTCAAGACAGCTACTATAGCTCATGCAGTTTATTGATTTAATGGAAAATTCCATCAGGTTCTTGTCCCTTACTTTTGCTATCAGTACATATACTTTTCAGTGACACTGTGAATATCACAGAAGTACACTTCAGAGAGTGTGTATGAATGTGAGAATCATTTTTTGAGAGCAAAATATTTTTCTTGAAACTGTCAGGCATCTTTATTTTTACTGAGGGAAATGCTTGCCCATCAATGGGTTAAGTAGTTTGTGCCACCTTTTAGTAAGCCATTAGTTCTCAGTTTTATCAAAGCGCTCTCACTACAGCTTAGAGTCAATATCAGCTGTGGTCTTGTAAATTCTTTTATATCTGTTGTTATTAGGTGCTGAGATATTTTATGACAACCAGAGGCTTCTCTTTTCTTTACCCTCTCTTCCCTTCTGTAAAAAATCAATTTGAAGCCAATGTGCATTAAATAGCTTGCAGAAGATGTAGACCACATTGCTGAACATGGCTTTTACAAATAGAGTTGATGCTGTGAACATCCCAAGCTTTGACTGAAGGTCTAGAGGGAAATGACCACAATATGCTCCACCTCTGTTATATTGAAATGCTGTTATATTGAAATATTGTAAGATCCTGAAAGGACAAATTAACAAGTTTCCTTATTCAGGCCTTATAAACGGATTAGGCATTTACTAACACTACCCGCAGATCTTTTAGCACTTATATCCATATTAACCATATAACCCACAAATTGACCAGCACTACAAAAGGGGATGAATGTTAGTGCTAGGAATCACTCTGGTTGTAGTAATTACTTTTAAGGTGTGTTGATTAATTAGTGGGTTATGTAGTTAATGCAGGTGTTGGTGCTGAAAGATCTGTGGGTAGTGTTAGTAAATGCCTACTCTGTTTATGAGACCTGTTTTTAAGTACATAAGCATTGGCAGTATTTATCTGTGAGTACATTGAGCATGTTACAAATGAAGAGGTCCTTAAACAGATTGATCAAAAAAGACGGCTTCTCAACACTGTCAGAGAAAGACAACTGAAGTTCTTGGGACATTGCATCAGAAAAGAGGGATTAGAAGATCTTAGCCTGAGCAGTAGGATACCTGGCAAAAGTGCCCGAGGCAGACAACGAAAGTCCTTTCTTGACAATTTTGAATTACCAACAAGACACCTCTGGTCATGGGCGAGAAATAGAACCCTTTGGCAAAATATCAGCGTTCGTCAAACACCGAATCGGTGGTGGCACATGAAGAAGAAGATCCTTGTTCACTTAACATAATTTCTGTTTTACACATTAACGAAGTAAAATTTATCAAATTTAACTTACTAACAAGATCAGATATACATATGATAATAGCTATAATTTATTTTAAAAATGTTGTAGTTTTTTAAATCAATAATGATAATTCATTGAGGTCTCCCCATCCCCATCACGATGCTTATTGTGATTACAGAAACAGATTCGTAATGAGTATCTACAATCAGGTTACAACTGCCCGAAGTTAAATTTTGGTTGTTAAAACCCTTATCAATTGTGCTTTTTTGTCTGGTCTTGAGGTACATGCAAAAAAAAAAAAAAAAAATCAATAGAAATCAATGGCAGTTTAAGTGAAGTCCCTTGATAGAGCTGACACTGTTACCTTCACCCAGGCACTCAGAGAGCCTGAGGCATCAGATTGTTGTATGAATTAATGTGTGATGTCGATAGAACAATTACTGAACCATTCAGAGGCTGGCTTATTAGCTTTCTCGGGAATACAAACTGTGTAGATTAGAGGGAGGGGTGTTTAGTGAACGTGATAGAATGGCTGTCACAAGGGTACCCTACAAGATCAAGGGGGGGGGGGGGAGGCGTGGTCATTATTTTTTAATAGATATTTTGAGATTGCATGCTGTATTTCATAAACATAATATTTAGAAGTGCTCCACGTTTCAGTGTTCCAGGGTTATGAAAGTTGGATATTGATGATCTGGATGTTTGGCCCATTTTTGTGGAATTTTGCTTTTACAAAAATTGTTTTGTAGATGTTAGTTTGCGTCCCCTTGGTTATTAGGCCCTGCAGTAGCTACTGCTAGTCCACTTTATTGAAATTTGGTGGTGATTATGCAGTTAAGCATTGTATAATATTAATATGTCGAAATTGGCAATGAGGGTATTCAGTGCACTTCCTTGTTATTATCAACAAAATTATGAGAGTGAGTACCGTAATATATATAAAATTCACCCTAAGTTGAAGTAATAACTCATCTTGGTTACATAACTTTTTTTCAAATTATTCCAATTTTTGTGAATTTTTTGCTTTTACAAAACTTTGCATTTTCAGAAGTGACAGACTTCTGGCCTGTTTTGCTGTTGATGTTCACTTTATATAGTTCTGGTCATTTGACAGCGTGTGCTGTCTTGTTCATTAAAAGGGCATATTTATAAACATTTACATGGAGTTGGCTGGAAACCTCAAAGAGTTTCCACACAAATCAAAATAACAAATTACAGTTTTAATTTGTTTCCAGGAGCTGTGGAAGCTTGTCTTCTGCATGGCCTCAAGAAACGTGCGCTAGGTCTCTTTAAGCTGAGCACCACTACTGCGCTGCTCCAGAAAGTTGCCAAGGGATTTGAACCAGCGGCCCATGTCATGAAGACTTACAGTGAAATAGAAAATCTGCATGAAGCATCCAAGTGAGATTCAATCTGGCACTTACATACATTTGAACACACACACAATGCGCAAATACATGCACACAAAGTAACATGCATACATGCGAACATTTGTCAGATGTGCACTAGTAGGTGTAATACCTCAGGGAAGTGACCAGTTATATTGATGTGTTCTCTGCATCTGCTATGATATTTATGAACCTAGGGAATACTGGAATCTGTGGATGGGTTTAATGAAATTATAGTAAGAAAATGTGTGAACAGACCAAGTAGTTGATTTATGAGATTTTTTTTTACTAAAAATGTTTTTATAACACATAGACCCCAAAACAAATGTATTTTTTAAAATTTAGTTTAAGATGAACTTGAATGTATACACTGTATACAGAAGAATATGGTTTTCATATGGATTTTGTATTTTCATAATACTTGCTGTGTCCTTGTATACTTGAAGTATATTTGGCCATTTAACCTATATTTTTGAAGAACTGATTATCTGTACCACATGTTAATTATCTGTCATGAGACTGTAAAAATCGGTGGTATATGAAAAAAAAACCATTTACAGTTTAAAGCCTTTTTATTACATGTTATTGTAACAGTTATATTATCAAATTTATATTTCAGAAAATCATCCATTTCCCTCACTTTAGATGGCAACAGAAATCAGAGTGTAAAGAAACCAAGTGGTATTTACAACCCCAAATACTTGTGGATCAGGATTGCTCTGTTTGAGAAACAGCTGGCCAAGATTTTAGACTATCTTGTCAAAAACTGGAAGTAAGCAGCTTGGTTTTAAAGTTATGCTCATAAAAGATATTAAATGAATGTATTGATTTTGAAACATGGTTAATGGGATGTATCTTTTCTGAGTTCCGGGTGGATGGATGGTTATTTCCTTTCTTCCAAGATAACATATATATATATATTATGTGAAAACTGGCATGCTGTCTTTCATTTTTGGGGCACATGTTTATCTTGTGACTTGGACTGCAAGATTACATACACATATACCCTCTAACATTGCAGCTGATTAAACTAAGCACTGTGTTAAACGCTGGACTTTTAAGGGGCTGTAACATTATAGAAACCCTCTTATTTCATTCCAGAATATCTGCAAACATGATATTCAGCCAGCTAGTTATTTAATGAAAATCTACTAAATGTTATTCGATTTGCTACCTTGAAACCTTTTATAAATAGATAGATAAATGATTTATAGTGCCACCAGATTTAAGTTGCTTAGGATTTGCCCTCCTTATTGTTGTACATTCCCCCTTCTCAGCCACATCTTATAACTTATAATAGCCTCACCTCACAAACTACAAGGACTAACAAAATGCACATTTGGGCCACATTTATTTATTTATTTATTTTTACAATGAGTTTTATTAGGAAGAGCTTGTCTAATGTTAAATTGTTTTTCCAGTAAATATTATGAGGAGTGGGCATTAATAGCTGATGGTTGTGATGGACCTATTCTCTCCTCTCTCTTAGGTAATGGTTGGCTTCCTTGATGTTTTGCTTAATTTTTTTGAGTTTGTTTGAGTTATTTTCTTAGAGTTGTTAATTACATATTGTTATTATCCAGTCAGTTTATTTTAATTGCCGTTTTGCATTAGTTATTAAAGCATGTGAGGATGAATCATGAGAAATTACTCAACTGAGAAAAAAATTAATGAATTAATTATTGCAAAAGATGTTCTATAGAAATACAATCATGTGTGTATTTCATTATCCTTTCATATAACATGCAGTCATACCACACCTCTAGATCTTTAAATATTGCATGTTATGTTGCTGGTACTATTTGACCTGCAATAATTTCATATCTCCATGCTTGTGTTTAGTTGGTCCCTGTGCCCTGGAATATACCAAGATGAAAACCACTGACCATCTGTGGACAGACCCGCCTGCAGATGAGCTGGTGCAAAGACACAGGATTCACAGTGGAGGGAATCACCACATCACCAGGCCAGACTCCCCAAAGAGGCCTGGACTGCAGGTATATAGTTGTTTTAAATCAAACATGGTGTAACACAGCACAGTTTTTCATAAAATCACATGTAATTTTCAGGTTCCTAGTGACCACATTGCGGCGGGTAGTTCTCATGGTGCCTAGGCACCATTTATTATGCCATTAGGCTTAGCACACTGGTGTGACTCTTGGTTGTGTCATGCTACACCTTACAGCATGCTCTCATTGTTTATTATGTCATTGCTCATAGTCATTGGCACTGCTGACCTAATAGCAGTTTACCTGTTAAGCCTCCTACATGACATGAATTGTTTACATGCAGAGATAGAATTACATTACTTCTTAATAGAGTTGCTTATTAGAACCTTGTTATACATGTGAAGGGCATCAGTTTATTGAGGTTACTTTTCTGCTCTTTTTCCATAAAGAAAGCTTGTCTGTCTGTATATTTATTTATTTATGATTAAGGAGACCTGCTTTGGCTGCATTTTGTCATATAAAAAGTGTTTTCAGACTCTTCTGAATGAAATTTTCAGTGTAGAAATGGTAAACTTCCAATTTTCAGTCATTAAATGTAGCAGCCTGTCACTGCTGCCATGTCCTGTTTTCAGTACTGAACTCGTGTGTGTAGAAGCCAGGTGACAGCAATAGAGAGACACAGGGCCAATTATATGTACTGGTTTACACCGAAGAAAATAATTTCAATAGGATTCCTTTCAGATAATTACTTGCTTGCAACAACATGTTGTATGCAAGAAGTAGGCTTTTTGAGAAGCATTGGCTGATCTGACATAGAATAAAGTTGACACAAAGCTGCTAATTGGGCTATATACTTCTTCGCTCAACTTATTTTTGATATTGATACAACTTTATAAATATAATGAAATCAGCTGTATAAGCAATTAATACTTTACCTAGATGAAAGTTTACAGTTTGTATATTCTGCATATAGTGATTAGTTAGACTACCAGAAGCTGACGGCACCTGCATGTTGGTGTGCATTACTTATGATGTTGATGTGACTTTGGAGAAGAGAGATGGAAAGTGTTATTTGTGGTTTGGATAGACTCTGCATGTTTGTATGGATCACAGGGCAAAATCAGTTGACAGAGCTCCATTATAAAGATAATGAGCAGAAATTTGATGTTTACTGTCAAGTTGTTTTGGAAAATTGGATGGATTCAGGGGATTTTAATGTCATGTCCTAGAATTACATGATGGGAGTAGTGCAGAAATGAAGATTTGAGACTTAGTACAACCTTGGGTTGATATTGTTCATGGTATTAAAATGACTGAAGTTGAGGAATATTGGGAATTCTGCTAACAGGACAGTGAATAAGGGTATGAGGTGAATTTGATAAACAGTTAAAATAGGTTGAGTGAAAGACTATTGGCATAGAAAACCTCAGAATGTTCAGTCAGTTTGCCAGTTCATTTGAAGAGATCTTCACTTGTTGTGTGAAATTCCACAGAAAAAAGACCAGGAAGGCAAGAACAAGAAATAACAGTTTCTTCATAATAGATCAGAAAAAGAAGTTTAATTTTATACCAAGAAGAAAGAAAGTTACAATAGTGCACATAAACATGCAGAATATTGGGGAAAATGTCCATAACAAGGTAAATTTCAAAGATAAAAGAAAAGAGAACAAGAAGAAGAAAACCCCAACTATATGTTTAAATATATAACACTTGTAAACACATGCCATTAATATAGGAAATCTTTGTACTAGATGTATGGACCCAAAGTTGAAGTGATCTTAAAATGACCTTCATGCTGAAGGTTGATTGTTTTGCATATTCAGCTATGTAGTCATGACCTTAAACATGATGTTCAAGAGTGAAATATCTGTGCCACAGCTCCAAGTATATGTTGTGTTATTTTAGATAAAACTTCTGTCAGGCGGATTAATAAAGCTGGAAAATGTGCATTCAACCGTACATTTGAAAAAGTGAATGAGTCACCTGTTGGATAATTGCACCAAAGAGATAAAGTGCTGTAGAATGATCATTTATATGCATAGGCTTTGGAAGTTCTTGAAACCTTTATCATTATACTTTACAGTTAATTCCTTATATTTTTGAAAATAAAAAAATTATGTGAAAGAATTATCAAAAGAAAAAAAAAAAAAAGAAAAAAGGCAATTCTTTCTGGCCCATGCCCATCATAATGCAATATTTTAATAAAAGTTATATTTCTTCCAGATCCGGAGACACACCAGTAGCAGCAGTGAGGAGAGCATGAGGGGAGCTCCAGTGTCGGCCAAAGAATATGTAGAATCTCTTCATCAGAATTCCAGGGTGCTTCTCCTGTATGGAAAGAATAATGTCCATGTTCAGCCAGTATGTGTTCAATATGTTTTATATGGTATCATTTGATAAGACAACAGTGTTTGCATATTGCCTTGCATAAAAGTTTCTTTATGCTATGATAAACCCGGCAAATTGTATATTAATTTTTTTAGTGCTCAGTTCTTACAGTTTTATTTGAAAATTGTTAAGGAGCCTGTCTTGAGAAATCTAACCCAAAGCTGCATAATTGTTACAAACCAGCAGAATACTGATAAATTTCAATATACATACCTGAAAGCAATTGCAGCGGAGAGTCATTAATCTTGCAATTATTGCATCTACCTTGATACTTTTATAAGGTCTTTTATTTCACTTCAAAAGTCTGAGAATCGTGCCGATTTGATATTCATTCAATCTCACTGATTTGATATAAAAAGAAATTCTTTGTATGTTATAGTATGTTTTTGCCTGCAGAAAGAAGATGCACAGCCCTTGCCTGGCTACCTGTCTCTTCATCAGTCTGCAGATGGACTGACCGTCAAGTGGACACCCAATCAACTGATGGGTGGTGGACAGAACACTCAGGAAGACACGGATAAAAGGTGACCTACAGATACACTGAAATGATTGATTATAGAGCATGCCCCTCTTGTCTTTAGTCATTTACCAATGAATCAGCGCAGAAAAAAATCCTTGATATTTGAAAACTGATGTTGTTCATGTATTACCTTTTGCTTTTTTTTTCTTTTGAATGTTGTCAATTGGAAATGAATGTGGTACTTTGATTGTTCTCCTTAATCATGCTATTGTTAGTTGTTAGTCTTTGTGATTGACTCATTCTGCACACTTTGACTGTGCACATTTGTTCTATTTTTTATTTGATTGAGCAGAATACACATCATTTTTCCTAGATCTTTTGTGCACCAGTGATTTTTCTGTGATTGACAATATATTGTATAGTTCAAATGCAGTGGATGTCATTTAGGTCTGCATACATGGTTCATAAAGATAATCCAAAAAGTGTGTTATGCTGATATAATTGTGGCAATGAAAGCCTATTTTTTAACCGTAAAACAGGGGTTGGTGGGGAACTTTATATTGAGTTGGTGGAATACTTTTGTCATGGTTTAGAATGTAAGAATGAGTGAATGCAATGCTTATAGTACATACATGCGCATATTGAAATTTGGTTTGACCTCAAATGTTATTTGGAATCACATAGCACAAACCATGTCTCAGTGGAAGTTCACTGATTGTTATGTGGCTGTTAAATGTAGGCGGTGTAAAGATTTGTAATAATACATAATGTAAAATCCTATTAGAGAGAAATGATGTGTAAAATCCCATCAGAGAGAAGTGATGTGTATTTTGTCTAGAATTTTCTGTTTGCTTTATCAAATTACCACTGAGTGTGTTGTAATGAGCAGTTGTTCTTATGTTCTGTAAAGTTTTAGAACCTTTTTTGTAAAATATTAAAGCTTAAAAGCAAATTTTATCTGTTTTTAAAAGAGTGTTCCTTTCAAAAATCTAGAAATGACATGCCTCCTGCTCAGGCTAACACTTTCATATTTCTCATAACTTGTTTTGCATTTGTGTCTTAATGATATTTATGTTTTCTTTTTTACTCACTCACATCTGTTTCCCCCCTTTAGTTCCTCTCATCATTCTGCTAGCAACCATATTCATAGACATAAATATAAGCGTTTCCTCAAGAAAAGGGGTTCACAGGAGTGAGTATAATTTTTTTCCATTCCTCATGTTTTTCTCTTTAGTTGCATTCACCCATATCAAGTTAAACCAGTTCAGCACCAGGTAATCTTCTCCTGCTAATCAGTCAGGCAATGTGCAAGTTATTTAGACCACGTTCCTATACCAAGATTGATCTAGCAGGATCGACCCATCTCCGTTGGGGTTCTCGCTAAATAACATTCTGCTTGAGCGACTCTGATGTCTGGCATACCTACTGAAGTTGTTAAGGGGTAATTAACTAACATTTAGCAGCTTCAGTAGACGTGCCAGACCTCTAAGCCACTTAAGTAAAATGCAATTTAGGGAGAATCCCCTCGGAGACTGGTCAATCCTGTTAGTATGATAGGGGTATGGGAATGGTCCCTTAGTCATCTATTAGTTAATTGTGCCACCAGCGTATGCATAGGAGGTACTTTGATATTAGCCCCAAACCACTGCACCCTCCTTGTCTGTTGCATGGGAATCAAGGAACTGGCATTTAGTAGGACTGGGACTGACATTTCATTAAAAGTTAAAAGGAAACATAGACTAAAATGTGTTTCACTAACCAAGGGAAAAGCAGATATAGTTATAATATAGAAGTTAAAAGGGAACAACACAATCCCAGCACTGAAGTCACTTTTTCCTAAACTATGAGTTTAGGGGCTGTGTGCTTTATTTTATAAACTTAATGCAATTATACAGTAGTGTTTCCCACATGCTGTGATCAATAAGTACATTTTCAGCACAGTTTCTACTTTTTTTTTTTTGGGGGGGGGGGGGGATCAAAATTGAAAACTTATTAGATATCTCTTCTTATCCTATCTTATTATCCCTTTGTTGTGTCTAATGCCAGCTGGTGGTACAAACCCAGGAGTTGGTAATTTTGTGAGTTTTAACAATTCATTCAGTAGACCTGTGTAAAATCAACTTACTACTGGGCTACTGGGATGAGGACTGACTAATTACTGGGCAAGGTGAATTTGAGCTGGTGCTGAAATGGTTTAGTGGGTATGGGTGTTCTTTTTTTAATCTTTTACCTCATGTTTTTTCCTTTATCAGCAGCTTTGATTATCAGTTGCGTCATTTCTCTATTACATATTTTTTGATTTAAGAAAAATGATGAAATTTATGAATGTAAATAATTTATGAGCAAAAAGTATCTGGCAAAAGCAAGGGATTCCTCCAGCTTAAGTTGAAAAATTTGTTATTGGAGATTTTTAACAGCATTTTTTTACCTTAATTACTACCTTAATGACTAACTTTGGACGGTAGTGCTTTTGCTGTTTGGATGTAACAATGTGGGAGCAGAAATGAATAATATATACCTAATATCTATAATGAGAATAATAGAGGCTGGGTACTGATGCAGAAGTTATTAGAATAGGCAAACTCATAGCAAAAATGGGTTTTATATTTGTTGCAGTCTTTTACATCAATAAAACTCATCCTTGAATATTGCATTGGATTTGGAAACAGTAGAAGTAATTTGTCCTTAGATGTATGTGGTTGTTTTATTACAAAAGAAATGTGATTTAGTCTCTCATATATTTTTCACATGCAATGAGCACTAGACCTTTACATTGCAAAACATTTCCTAGAAATGCCAGTAAGTTTCCCTTAATCATCTAGTCATACACCACCCAAAAGTATTGAGAAAATGACACCTGATTTTGAGTTTTTGGTTTAATTTTTAATCACTCTTGCAGTGAGTATGGAAACTGATGAACTGTTGGCGTGATGGTACGTTTAGAATAGGGGTTATAGATTGTTATGTTCTTGGTGGTTTTGGACTTGATAAAGGGAATTTCCAGGAAAAATGAGTTTTCCTATAAAATGTCAAAAGAACATTGCATGACCTTAAGAGCACGCAAGGGCCACTTGAACTTAGTGCTGAATTTTATTTTCCTCGAAATTTAAGTAGTTTCCCACAGAATACCATATCCAAAACCATTCAAAGAAAGAAAGTCAAGTTTTTGAATCACTTTTGTAACTAAGATTAAACACTGGTTTTGCATAGGGTATAACATTGTGATTAAGGAGGGAATCGCTGAAATATCCAGAAAAGTTAATTTTTCCAATACAAAGGTCTAGTGCGCATTGTGTGCCTTAAATGCCTCTGGCAACAGTTTTCTCTGTGTAATTTTCCAGTATCTACTGGGACTATGCCTTGGCCATTCATGTGGATGAGATAGTCTACCTTCACTGCCATCAGCAGCGTAAGTACTTCTGATTGTTTACACTGCGAAAATGAAACAGATTCAGCTCATTTTGAATATCTTTTTTTTTTTTTAGTACAGACACAGTGATGCAGATGCAAAATGCATAAAGATACCAGACCTGGCAAACTATATATGAGTGTTTAAATTAGAATACTTTCTGTAACAAAATATGAAAGATGAAAATATTTAAATCCAAATAACAAATGCTGAGTTCTTAAATTTATGCATAAAACTGTTTTAGCTGACAGTGGTGGCACCCTGGTCCTAGTGGGGCAAGATGGTGTTCAGCACCCCCCTATACATTTCCCCAAAGGCGGTCATCTGCTGGCCTTCCTGTCCTGCCTGGAGAATGGCCTGCTGCCCCATGGTCAGCTTGACCCTCCCCTATGGTCACAAAGAGGTAAAGGTAGGTGTGGTGTTGATGTCCACCCTAGTACTGTAGAGCCATAAGACATAATTCCATTCTGTTTGTGAATTCTTGGTTTTATATGTGCTTTTTCATCAGACTGATTTCTTGCCATGGGAAGCTAGGAGTACATCAGAACAGTGGACTAACAGATCTGAAGATACCCCACTAAAAAGCTTGCAGCTTAATTCCAGATTAGACACTGAATATATTCCCCGTGGTGATTACACAACAAGCATTGTAGTTGGTTGGCCATATTTGATTCATGGATCAGTTAGTCCAGTGTTCTGAATGCGGCCTAAGCTAATTCTTTTCTCATTTTGCTCAATGACATTGTAAGTGAGTGGAAATGTATGCAGTGTCCAGCTATGGAGCTGGTTAGCTTAGGTAGTGTGTTCTATTTTGAACAGTCACAAGTAGACAGGAAATGTGCCAGTGCTGTGCTGTGAGACATCCATGCTAGCATAGATTTTTTTCTTTGTCAAATATTGAAGAAAATTTAAATGAACTGAAAAATGAGAAATAAATTATCATTTGCATCAATTCATTGATTTGGTATAAAAAAAGTTAAAAGACTAGGTGAGGTTATTTGCTGGCATGGGTTGGAATGACCATGTCTAGATGCACAGACTGCCATCTCCATGGGATTTTCAAGGAAAAAAAATCTATGTTGTTGCATATTACTACACTGTTGGTGAGACTGGACCAAGCATAGAAATCTTAAGTAAACTTTCTGATTCTCTTTGTTTTTAATCAAAATTGGCCTTCCTATGTTTTATCCAGTGTCATCAAAATTTTTTGTACTTTGAGTTCCATATATTATGTCATACCAGACAACAAGCTGACCATAATATATAATTTTACTCTCATGGTCATAATGCAGTCTGTGGCATGTGCGGTTTGATTCATGTTGATGGAACTAGTGCTTCTGATATGGACAACTCCTCATTAATAATAGCTGCATTTATATTTTGTTTAGTTTACACATTCTTCAATGTGCATTGGACAGATATTGGCACCATGACTGTAGTTTGACATTTTGTCATACTTAAAGAGAAATTCAGATATTTTCACTGACCAGGAACTATTATATGGAGTTTTTCACTAAGTTTATCTTGACTTACCTTTTGGCCAAAAACTCAGTCTAATGAGTGGAAGTACATGTATGAGGTCATTGTATGTCATGATGGTTTGATGCTGCAAACGGTTTCTTTTAAGATTATAAAATATTCAAGTGGATGGCATCTCATTTTAGCTGTTGCATGCATTTTTACTGTTGAATTATTTTAATTGTATGTATCCTGCTTTTTATGTACAGACACAGTGTGTCTGTACATATAGTCATCATCTGTGTCTTTTGTTTTTGGGTGTTGTTATCATTTTCTTTATGCCAGGTCATCCATACATTTTGATTATTTATTTCTGCACATTTTGGTAAGACCTGCTTTAAGATATTGAAACATTAGTAGCATGCTGTTATTAAACATTCTCACAATTGAATAAAAAATTAAGCAATAGATTACCATTTTAATTAATTTTTTCTTGAATGTATAAATAAGTTACAAAAATACACTAACTTGACAACACTTTTTAAGCAATATCACTTTGGCATGTACTAAATAAATATGTTTTATCTATGTATGAAAAATTGCACTTTGAAAGTGATTCTCACATCAAAGACTGCGTAGGCGAGTGATGCACATTAATTATAATCCGATTGAGCTGCATCAGTTTTGATGAGATTCTGTACAAAGAAATCAATATCATGATGTCTGCCTACAGCAGCATGCCTGGCATATTTCATATAACATGGTGAACACGAAGGCAAACCCAATGAGGAGGAGAAGCACCAGAGTGGCCACTGTCTGGATGTTTGATGCTATGAGGACTACAATGTATGCAGCTATGGCAAATGTGCTGCCATGCCCTGAGTGGGGGTCACTTTGGTAGAAAGCAGGGATTGACATAGCTAGAGTATTAAATAGAATTACCAGAATAATAATCCACCATTCTTGAGTGCCGTAGAGAAATTTCTGCATGGGTGCTACCTGTTGAATGTCACGTATCCTGCTTTCGTTTGCCTCTGTGTTCCGAATGATGTGTTCCAGGGTGTCAGCAAAAGCTTCGCCGTATTTTTCTCGGTATACCTCTACTGCATCTCCAAAATCTCTAGCTGCGTACTTACTGATGAGGAGTAGGCACTCCAGGATCCAGTAGTAGTTCACCAGGATGAAGTTTACCAGGCTTAGGAAGGGAATGAGAACAGTGCACAAAATCATGAAAGCTGATCTGAATGATAACAAATAATCCTCACTGATGTAATTGTCAGCATGAATCTGAAAACCCAGCAGCAGCAACATGACAGCAAATAAAAAAGAATTTCCCACAATGCAAATGTAGGTTCTTGTTAGAATTCCACCACAGAAGCCTGTTCTCTCCGATACCTTAAAACCATGCACATTTAAAATTAGTTCCATATCTTTCACAAGTCTTCGTACCATATACATTCTGCTTACATAGACAATGGATAAGTCCACAAGATCTATGAACAATAGAATCATACCAGTTATTTGCCAGGCATTACCAAACTGGTAATCTTTTCCAACAGCTAGTCCAAAAACGGTGAAAATTATGATTGGATAGAGGAGAAATTCGTAGCAAAGATTGGTGATATACTGAATGCGTTTATTTCTGTGTTTATCCTCCTCTGATGTTTCTGTCCTTCCAGTATTTTTATTTTTGTAATACCTTAACTTAAGGTAGAAATAGATGACAAGGAGAACAATGTTCTCTAGGATCCCAATGATAAGTGCAGGGATTTTAAAATGTAAAAAGTTTGGATCAACCGCAATATCTGCTATGGTAAATACAAGGTTGGCTAAGAATACGCAGTGCATGAATACTTCCAATGAGGTGGCTATGCATGGGTTGAGGGGTTTCTCTGTCTGGGATGTAATTAATTTATGTCCAAGGTTAGCCTGGTCCTGATTTGCTCCGTATGATAACCGTTGGGTGTCAGAGACAAAACAGTGGTTTTTCAGTCTGTCACTGGCACTTATGTTGCCTGCACCGACATCTTGTCTCACTGCAGCCTGGTCTTGGTGGATGATAGGGATTCTGTCACTTGTAGAAATATTGTCCATTTCTGGAATTGAAACGGCAACTTGGTCATTTTTTATTCTAGGTGTAGGCGTTTCCACACTTGGGACAACTTGATTAGATTTTACGTGAGTGGTTCTTGGCTGTGTTTTTCTGTTCACAAATGTCTTTGTTGAACCAGCCTGTAAGTTAATTGTCCTTCCTGATGCATCTGTGTATGTAATTTGTTGCCCTTGATGGTAAGTAACTGCCGGACTGTCACCTTGACCTTCAGCCCCTGCGTGGTTGACTACTATTCTAACTGTCTTGTGCACAACTTTCGGCATTATGAAGATTTCTGTCTTTTATCCTGAAATGAAAGCATGTCTTGAATACTTATGAAAGACAAAGTGGACTATGTACGCAAAACCACAAACTGGATGGACATAGAGTGACCTTAACCACAAATTTAATCATCAATAATAATAATAGATTTTTATTCATAATGAAATATTTGGAAAAGTGTGCTTAGTTTGAGGTTCATTATTTTTTATGCCTGAGGCCACATGGGAATAATGACCTGTCAAGGGAAACTTTTCCACCCAGGGGATACTTCAGACATCATTGACTACATTGAATGACAACACACTGAGTGAAAGCTTAATCCTATTTCCTCAGATATTTTTATGATAGATAGATCTGTTGAATTTAGCATTGGCAAGACACTATTGTTTATTCCTTTTTCTTGGGAATGTGAATTTTTCTTCGTCATTTATTTAGACATATTTATTGGACATCGGAAATATTTTTAAATTGTAGAATCCAAGACTTTAAATAATCTGTGTATTAACATTTTGAATTTTTTGTAATGAGTTGAAAAATTGATTATTAATTATTGAAAAAGTATAAAATATATTGCATATAGAAAATTTACATGAGATTGTATTTTCACCTTTTTGAATGAGCTAGATGACGGTTTCTTAAAAAAGTTCATTAGCCTGTTAGTTATACATGGGTTGTTAAATTAATCAATTCACAGACAGTTTTTATCTTAATATTTTCATCAATAATTTTGATCAATGATAAATGAATCAATGATTACAACTCAGCGTTAGAACATCAGTGCATGACCAGTTTGTCCTGAGGAAGGCTCTTGAGTTGAGCCGAAAATTAGGTGGCATGAAAATATTTAGATAAAAACTGTCTGTGAAATGATTAATTTAACAATCCATAATTTAATAATCCACAGTTATTTACACAGGATAAATCACCAAGAGATACCCCATACAGGAGGTTGATAGCATGTAAACATGCTGAGTTGGCAGTAGCACTGTTTTCACAGGAAGCTTTTTTGGTGTTTGAGAAGTGATCACGAATGGTTTCTAGCGTAATTTGAGACATGTCTCAAAATTTACAATGGTTGTGTGGAAAGGTAGAAAAGAAAATGGTGTGTATGTTTTTTTCCCCCTTTTATTCCAGAGGTATTACCCCCAGAAGACAGATTACCAGGCGTAATTTAACACTTTTGATAAAATTTGTAGTACAAATTTTAAGAAGAATTATAGCTGGGTAAGGTAGCCCTTTTCACTAGCTACACAATGCCATGAGAATTGTTTGTATAGCTGCTTTGGGGACAGGGAAAGTCCTGAAAGTGAAAGTTAAATTTTTATTCCCAAAACATTTCTGTTACATAATCTGAGGAAATGGGGAACACAATTTTTAGTAAAAATGTATCAATAGTGTGCAGAATCATATTTTTTGGTTTTATAAATACTTATGAAGGTATTACACCCTCTTTTAAGTTGAAATATTTTTACACTAGCATTCCTCATGTCACTGTATATTGGACACATATAGGTTTTACTGCACTCACCTATTTAGTGACTTTCTTTGAATTTGTCAAGCTTCTCTTTTCCTCTCCATCCATTTTAACATCTTGAAATTCTTCTATTACTTCGAAATATATATGTTCTGCTTCCAAAATGAGTTTAACGGCGAATTTGACAGCTAAACTTTCTGTTTCATTCAATATGGTGGACTCACTATTTGCTTGTATTTATACAGCAACATGTCACATGGTACACAGGATAAAAGCCAGGTATCCCTGTATCCAATAGAATGCACAGCCCAAACAATGGTCCTCGGGTCTACGTCAGTAGGTTTTGTGTTGACCAAAGTAATGTAACCAGTATACCGTGAGAAGAGCTTTATTATTGCTCTATAAGTTTTGCCATATTCACCCTAAGGTGTAACTTCTGGCATTAGAAAGTTTTTTTGGAAATATTTCTTATCATAGCTGCCATTGACATCTTAATAGTTGAATTAAAAATATTTTTAGGATGCCCAATGTTTTAATATTGAAAATAAAGCAGAAATGTAGTACATGATCTTGAAAAAAAGCTCAAACTAAGATTTCAATTTTTAGTGATTTTTACCTGGATTATTTGTTGTGGAGTTTTAACATTGGGAGAAAATCAATGATTTAATGATTCAATTATTGATGAAAATAGGAAAGAAATTCCACATTGCTTGTTGAAATAATTGCTATAGAATTTCGTAACCTAATGAGATATGTAATATACAGAGAGAAAATTGAAGTGATTATCCAAAGGTTCAGAAAAAAGCACAGATATTAATGACATACATAGACAGGAGAGAGGCAGCTTATTGCTACTAGCCTACAACTTGATTTTTATATTGATTTTCTTTATAAGTTAAAAATTCATGCTTAGAGAATGCTGTGTTATGATTGGAACTCGGCAAAAGCATTGGGGCTTTTTCTAGTGTAAGTAAGCTGTATTGATCCTGTTTTACTTATTACAACATTGATGCTATTACTGCTAAACCTAAGGAAATTTGGTTGTTGCATTAAATCAGAATTAATGCTAAATGATGGAACTTATGCAGCCAAGATGGTTTTTCTATTGCTTGATGTATAATTGAGAAGTGATAAAAACCCAATACATAAGCTATTGTCTTTGCTTTCATGCACATTAGCCTGATTTGATGAAATAGTGATGAGAAGCTCTTTATTCATACACATGCAAAAAAATTTAATCATGACTGTATATGCCAATTAGTGCAAAATGGTTATAACATCTGCAATGTTTGGTAACACAGTACAGATAAATCTTTTGTCAATTGATGGAAATATGTTCTTACATCTGACACAATACACTTTTTTCTGCTTAGAAAATGCTTGTAATATCTGCTGAAAATATCACATTGCTATTCGTTGAGATAAATGTCATCTTTTTTATACATTCTGTATATTCCCATGCTAATCCCAGGGGTTAAAACTTGTGTTTTCTTGTAACTTTCTACTTATGACCTATTGATCATGTAAGTTGATAACTCAAGGTTTGTAAGTTGTAACCCTTTTGAAATATTGCCTAAACTCCTCCTTTTTTTGCAAAAGAAAAATGCTTAGTAAATATACATTTAAGTGGTGAGTTTGTATCAATATGTTATGGTACATATAATTCCATTATATTACAAGATAAGGCTTTCTAAAGTCCCTAACTTTTTCTAATGACAGAGACATGAATCATAACTTTTTAACTGTTTTAATCTCAGTTTTATTATTCTCCATGTGTGTTATCAGTACATCCAAGGACAATATTGCTGAACAAATCAGTCACTGGAAAATAACACAAAATTAAACTGTGCCTAATTACCTAGGACTATTGTAAATCATGGTGTATGATAACACTGACAACATTTATAGCATCATCTGTTTGTCATGTTAAGTTTGTAGCAAAGAAATACATTGGTAAAACATCAATAATTTAGATAGCCAGTAATCCCATGCTTTACAAATTCAAATAAATATAAACATGCTGATACCCATCACATAAATCATTGAACCATGATAAGAGATTAGTATACACTATTTATAGAATTTCTTTATATACTTTATCCTGTGTGAAAGTCTTATCTTCACACTTTTGTTCTGAGTCAAAGATTTTGTAACTTTAACATTAAAAAATAAATAAAAGAAAAAAAAAACAGGACTGAGTGGGAATCAAACCCACTCCCCTGTGATTGGCAGCCAAGGATATTACCACTGGGCCAGCAAGTCCTGCTATCTGATGGAGTGCTTTTGACAATATGTGATACCTGTCACACATGCCTTTACAGAAATTGCCGAAGGCTAGAAAATGCCTTCAAAATATACTTTTAACAGTTATAATCAAATTTAATCTACGGCCACTATCTTCCCACTGCCCTAAGGTATTGCTAATACCTGTCAGTTGTCAACAGATCATTGTAGTTTGAGAGACAAAAAAGGTGAAAAGGAGACTTCAGCTGATCTGCTATTACTATATAGATACATGTTTTACTAGATATAAAAACGGATTTGTTCTATTTTATAAATTTGTATAACAATAAAAAGAATAGGAGGATAAAAAACACCAATCCTGCATACTTCACAATTCCATTTTGTTCAGAAGTCATCTCTTCCCATCTCTCTTTCTTTTTTTCAATCTCTTCATCCACTTCAGGTGGATCACTTGGTTTGCTGTACTTATATTTGCCAGATGAATCATCAATAGCATCACGAGGA
Organism: Lingula anatina; assembly: GCF_001039355.2. Next base: position 1,158 of record NW_019775467.1, on the reverse strand, counting down.
ACTGATTTAGTCTGACGTTTAGAGTTCCATTTTTGACTCACCTTGTCAACTGAAGAAGTCTTACTTGAAAATAAGGAGAAACCCCTGTTGCTTTCAAACTCACTTAGCGTGAGTTGGCTGGTATGAGATCTGTTGCTACTGATGGTAGTTTCTTTTGTATCGTTAGAAGAGAGTGAATTTGTGCCGGTGCTTTTTTGTGGACTCGTGATTAGACTAAATGTCTTTTTTCTAAGCCCATGTTTATGTGATTTTTGATTAGGCATTTCTTGTTCCAGATGTACTTCATTGTTTTGATTCATTGAACACATTGTGCACAGGCCTTCGCTGTGATTGTGATTTGTTTCTGTCTCTCTGATTTCACATTCTATTTTAAAGTCACCATTCTCTTCTGACTGTTCTTCAATTTCTTCTAAAAGCAAAGTTTCAAAATTACCTTTAATGTCATTTGAAGCACCGCATGTATGTTTGCCATCTTTCTCGATGGATGTTACTACATCTACTCCCTCACATTCCACTCTTTCTGTTTCCTGGAATTCTGCTATCAGTGACTCAGAGAGTGGTTTTTGAATTTTTTTGTGTTCTGCTATTTTTTTTTCTGTCCCAGTGCCTGCCTCTATACTGCTGTGATCACATTCAGGGCTCACAGATGAATGAGCAGGGTTTGCATTTGACCCATGTTTGAAAGCATGCTCTTCCTGATATGGAACTAGGAGTTGTCCATTGTCTTGGGCATGGTCAGTATTGATGTCATGGTCACTAGTCCATCTGACAGTGGCATCATGTCTCTCAGGTCCATCACCATCATCGGAAGTTCCAAAAAGCCATTCTCCTTGCACATTTTTCTCCTTTGTAACTGACTCATTTTTAAAACACTGTTTTGATGCAGGGGTTTCTTCGCTGAATCTTTCAGCAAAAGTAAATTGTTGTCCACCTTTTTTGGGACCATCAGTGTCAGTGTTATTATTTTTCTCGGTGGCATTAGGAATGACATGTATATCTCCAGCCTCCATGAGAGACCCTGTGAAAAAAACCATGCAGTACATCTCAGTTGCATTCCTTCTAGTAGATGATGTTCGTGGCATGGTTAAAGTAAGGAAGCAGCAAGAGCAAGTGGAATTTTAAAATGGAACTAGAGCTTTAGAAGTTAGAAAATCAGAT
>NW_019775466.1:366253-383367 GCF_001039355.2 Lingula anatina | reverse complement strand
TAAATGGGAGAGTAATTATTGTTTTTTTTAATCCTAGAGAAGAGAGGGAGGGGTGGTATATTACGGTATTTTCTCACAGAAGCCATCACTGATTTCACTTATACATAATATATGTTATACATAATATAACTTATACATAATAACAGTTATGGCCAATAATCTGTATGACAATGAAATTAAATCACCTAAAAAGTATTTCATATATGATTATGTAATGATAAAAAAAGAAGAAAAAAAACTCTGAGAAGCTACTACATATGAATAGTGCTGATGTGGAAGATTTGATCATATGTAACAAAACTAGGGTGTGTGTTATGGAGCCTTTTATTTTATATTATGCAAAATAGACATAAAAGGGGACATTTACACAACAATTTAAGTTGTACAAAATGTACTTTCATGCCCATTAGAGGGGGTTGGATCAAGCCACCCTTATGTGTAGAGGTCTTTTACAGCATGGGTCTCTATATAAAGTAGGAGCCACCATAATGTACATCTGCTATTATGATAATTAATATAACTTTGAATATCTGAAGCACATTTTACATTTAATATTTCTTAATCCTAAGAAATAGGAATGAAAGTAAGGTATACTTACTGTATTTGGACTCTATTTCCTATCCATATTCCCCCTTTTATTTATTTATTTATTTATTTATTTATTTATTTATTTATTATTATTATTATTATTATTATTGATAGCATGCATTAGACCATGAAAATGAAATTTTTTTTAAGATAGCATGCATTAAATATATGAAAATGACTTTTCTTTTTTTTTGGGGGGGGGGGGGTTGTAATTGAAAATATTATACTGACTCTAACTCCTATTTTCCTTTCAAAGGCCTACATTTTATTTTGAGTTGTTCTTTTTGTACAAAAGGTTCACTGTATCTGCCTAGCCATCCTATGTAAGCATGTAGCAGCTACCTCATGGCAGGAATAAACATGGCCGCCTGCTAGCATATGGACTGAAAATGTCCCTATTTTGTTTGAGTACATATCGAGCCCAACCCTCAGACAAGCTGATTTTCACATATATCTCACCTTATATTCATGTCTTTTCAACCGTGAATAATTAGCTTGTCTGAGGCAGGGGCTCATATAAAAAATGAACATCTTTTATCCTCAAGTCACTGTAAGATTCTTCTTTCAGTTAGCACTACATGTATAAATAAAGCAATCAGAATATTGATCACAAACAATGATTGGCCACATATTGCCTTACTTTTTTACATGGGCACCTTCTGTACCCAATTACAAAATTTCACAGTTGTCACCTTACTATAACTAAAGATATGGAGCATTGCAATTCAGACCCCCCCCCCTAAAACACACATTTTCATGAATATTTGACAAGGTCATTTTGACATTAATTTTTTATATTTCAAATTCAATAAAAAACATTTTTTTAAGTGGATCATAAAAGTGTAAGACCCCAACTTTAAATTGGCATCAATTCTTATCCATTCATTCACAATTTATTTTTCATGTATAAAAGTGGGCACTTTTACCCCCTTATTCGCACTCATCCTTTTATCACATATTTATTATATACAGACACTCAGTCTGTCTATATTATGATCACTGTGTCTGTCCAGTGTCATTGCCATAGTCAGCACTTTGTGACACATCTGTTGTTTACCCTATAACTGATAAACTGTTTTTTGTTTTAATTTTAATTTTAATTTCTGTCAGCATGATTGGATTATTTTATGATATTGTTTCATCTTTGGCAGTTTGGATATTATGCTTATGTGTCCCGAGTATATCAAATTGAAGAAGCAATATGTAGATATGTTTTTGTATTTTTGCCTGTCTTTGTTTGTGATTCTGATATTTATTTTAATTACTAAATATTGTTGTTTGTGAATTTATGAAATTATTATAAGTTAAATGTTAAATGATTTGTCAGGTGCATGACAGCAGTTAGACGGTTCATTGGTCTGATAGTTTGATGATGCCAAGATCCAATGGTTCAAAAGGTTCAATAGTCAGAAGGTTCATTGATCTGATAGTTTGATGATGCTAATGTCTAGCTGTTCCAAAGGTTTGCTAGTCAGAAGGTTCACTTGTCTGAGGTTTCATGGTTCATAGGTTGTAAAGTCCCAAAGTATGAATGGTACATAGTGTAATATAGCAATGATAATATTTGTGGAGGGTGTTTATGTTTTACTAACTGTTCATGACTCCGTAATCAGAGATGCCTACCTAAAAATGTTAAAATCAGGACTTTTGGTAAAATTTTCAGTATTTTCTAATAACTTTCAGTAACACAAATCCAATTAATCAACACCATATTTAAATCATTAAATGTTATCTGTACAATTGCCGTTGTTTTTGAGCGCCCGCATGCAAACGATTTAGCGATTTCAGAGTCACTGAACTTGGTTTTACATATGGCTGTTATTTTGTCCATAATTGAAAATGGGAGATTTTGTTCCACACAGAGATCGACGAAGGCAACCTCCGCATCAATCACATTATATTTCAGTTGAGTCGTCTTTTGTAAGAACTTGCTCATGTTTGAGCTGACTGCGGCCTTCGCCAACTTGGCATATTCAGCGTGTTTCTTCGACTGCACATGTCGGCGGCAGTCATCCCGGCCACCGTGCGCGATGGAAATGTCCACGCGGCACACTTCGCAATACGTATGACAACTGCCTTGTTTGCTTGCCTTTAAGCAAGGCCACTGTAATGTGTAGCTGGGGATAAAGTTTTGGCTCCGTTTCTTCACGCTTTTGTCATTTTCTTCGCCTTTACGCTTCTCCGCCATTTCTGACAACACGTGTGTAGCAGAATGAAACTGGTGATCTTTTCAATACGCATGCGTCAGTCCCTACATAGGTTACTTACACTAGACATGATTGGATAGTTAGATACGACACTTCCGCTATTGTATTGTGGACTCTACTTACTACGGTATAAACAAAAACAAACAATTCAATCAATGGTTATATTAAATGTACCCTAATAAAACGTATTTCAAAACTAATCTTCCGTAACATCGTATTTTATTGTCAAATCCGTACAAAATACGGCCAAATCGTAACGATAGGCATCTCTGCGTAATGTCCCAGCTTTGGACAGGTGCTACTTTATCTGTGATTTTCATTGTTTCTTGAACACAAATATTTGGTGTATGGTCAGTCTGCACATTCAGTCCAGTCCTGGTTTCTGTCGTACATGCATACCTTCTCCTCAGTAACTCAGCCATTTAAGCTAATTGCAATGATCGCACTTAGCAAGAATCTCTCCCAACTAGTGCGATGTGTCTATCTGACAGATTTAAATTCAGCTCTATAGAATACCACCCTAAGAGCAGTTGCAACACTGCCAATGTGTGCTGTAGATTCTCCAGGGCAGATGACTGGATCCCTTCACACTTGACATGGAACCATTGCAGGCAGTCTTCACATTCAATCCAGTCCTGGTTTCTATCATAGACCTGCCCACAATGACAATATATTGGAAATTTAGACAATTTTGGTCTTGAATGGTGGCGGTTCTCTGATCTATATGGGGACATTTCCGGCCTACCAATTTCAAAACACTTGCTGAGATGTTCCCTCATTTCCCTTTGCTCCCAAATGAAGTCCTCAGGTCTTGTTCCAAAGCACAGCATTGGCAAAAAGACCACTGTCATTACTGCCAGTTTGCTCCTGAACATCTTTATGCTCCAAAACAATTTTCTTGGATAGAGCAAAAAGTGACGAGGCAACGATCTCAGCAATCTTACCCTTCAGTCTGGGGTTGGTCTGGAATTTGAACACAATTGCGAATATTGCTATTAATGTTAGAAAGAGTAAGCCAATGGGAGTTAAGATTAACAAATGAAGAAGTGGGGGTTGATAAGATAAGACCATTTTTAACAAACTCTAGGGCACAAGTACCATGAAAGCCCTCTACCTTTGGGAACATATCTGTTAAAATTCCATGGGCTAAGTCTATTTCATCTCTAGTCAACCAGGCATGTCTTTGACTTAATGTTGTTTTAGAAGAAATGTCATACCTACTGTATGAAAGTTTCTTTCTCCGTTTAAGTGACAAGGAAGGGACGTTACCTTTTCTTTTCATACCTCATCAGTCCTCACCATTAAGGGCCTTATAATCCTCTTCTTCAGTCTTATCTAAAATGCAGAGCAAAACATTAAAATGAGCAATCCCATAAAATATTAAATAATACAAATAACCCAATTCATTTACAGTACATTAACAAAATGAGGGGTATTTAACTTGTTTTGCCAATAACATTAAAGTGTTAACCTGATACTTAACCCATTCAGGAAATGTATATTGTTTTTCAAAGCTTTGTCGCAGATTACTTATAGTGGCAGTAAGGGCATTTTTTCTTAGATATTCTTTTGGTTTGTTTGTTAAGCTTTCATTTCCTAAACCCTTTGTCAGGTGAGGCAAATGCCGCACTTCATTCTTAAATAGTTTTACCAAAGATTTCAGTCAAGCAAGCACTCAACAAGACCAGCAACGTTGCAATTTCAAGGAAAAAATTGGTTTCAATGATTTTGGGACCTTTTTGCCACTGCTCATAAATCACATTAGGTGCTTTTTTACAAACCTCCTGTATCCTCTCTTGGTCCTCAGTCCGCACTGGGTCCTGGTCAGCTCGGGCCTCAGCTGAAAAAAAAAGACTAGCATACTAAACAACAACCATTTTCTCCTAGGGGCTTCTGTTTTGGAAAAAATGTGCTGATCTAAAAGAAAGAAAATTGCTTAATACGGCATGGAACATAAAATGAGGGATCCAGGTATATATATATGCTCATTATCAAGATGCCTTAATACAAACCTGATAGGTTCTCAGTCCTTACTGAGTCCTCCTGGCCAGCTCTGGCCTTGACTGAAAAGAAACAAACAGATTAATTAGCATGGAATGAGTAACTAACCTTCTCTAAGGTTTCAAGTGAATATAAGCCACTTTGGTTTTAAGCTCTTTTCCTTCTAGAGTCTCCAAATTAAGTTACATTCTGCTTCTGGTCTATGCCTTTTACCTTTGAAGTAATATTATGAGAAATGTATGCAAACAAGCCACAGTGGTACTATATAGAGCTTTGATAATGCATATTTTGATTTATCTGTATGGTCCAATCCAATCTGTCTCAAACTTGGCACCTTTCCACCCAACCTTATGAAAGTTTTTCTTCAGAACTTTCACCCTCTTCTTTGTGCTTTGTAAATTCTTTTCATTGTTTTTTTCCATTCCATATTTTTACAAACACCAAGTCAGAAAATTTGTCAGACACTTTAACTGCAGAATTTTTCACCTCCCATTGACATGGCTTTTCTGTGCAGGCAAGCACCTCAGGGATGTTTTTCACGCCACTCAGTTGGTAATCTGACAACTGAAAGAGTACAGCAGCAACGTGCTTGCATTTCCCACTGCCTCCTGACACACATTTACACCTTCCATCAATGTGCATATGATTTTTTGAAATAGAAATAAATACAGAATAATTGTCTTTTTTGCAGCTTGAATTTACCACCCCCTTTACTTCTACACATTCCAGATTTTCTCGAAGCAAAATATTTCTAACTTTTCCACACTTATTTTATATGTATCTCCCTTCACGGCAAATTGTTCTGATAAGCAATTCTGAAATTTTGAGCCTTTATTGCATCCGTCATCCAGACTTTAAGCATAGAATGAGAGATATAAGCTGCCAACGCAACAGTTTAATTTTTGAAGTCAGCTCCCATAGCCAAATTTACATATTTGAAAAAGTAAATCGATTTAAAAAAGTTTAATTCACCTGCAAAACTGTAGTAGCCAATTGTCTGGGCCTCATCAGGCACAACACAAGTATTTCCACACGGCCAAGGCGAAGGCCATGGACGGTGAAAACCTGGCGATATTTTCAATATAGGACACTGCTCATCACGTTACGCAACAAACAATAGGTGATGGGTAGCTGAACTTTTTTTGGCACAGCGAACCCTTGGCATAGCTACCCTTTCTGCACAACGCACCAGATCCTTTCCGCACAGCAAACCCTTGGCATAGCTACCCTTTCGGCACAACGCACCAGATCCTTTCCGCACAGCAAACCCTTGGCATAGCAAACCTTTGGTTTGTCGGCACAGTGAACCCTCAGCACAGCGAACCTTCAGCACAGCGCACTGTCCCCAAATTTCTAACCCCTGCATGGTCAGTCAGTAGTTTTTCAGGGGCAACCATTTTAAGAAAAAGAAAACATTAGTTAGTTTACCGCATAAATATAGGTTAAACAAACAAGCATTTTTGTATAAAGCATATATTTGTCTAGAGACAGGTGTTGCAGGTATTAATTACGGGTAAGTTTAATACCACCTGTTATTATTAAACTAATTTCATGTATTACCATCTTTACTACCTTCCACTGATTTCCAGTTCATGAGACAAATATATGATTCATCCAAAAAAATTTCCAACCTATTTAATGTTTTTCCACATTTTCTTCATTCTAACAATTTAACATATGCACAGAGCTATTCATTTTTAAAGAAGCATGTGTTATTTATGATGAGGTGAACAGACACTTATCACTTGCAAGAATATCAACGGCATAGTGATACAAATTACTTTTCTTCCTCTGTCTTCTGTGTCTGTTGTTTCTAGGTCTGTTGACAGCCTGGCCTCCAATTTTTTACACTTCAGGCGTGCCTTTTGATTGCCATCTGCAAATGCAGCTTAGAAGGTTAAGCATTCAACAATTATATCTATTTATGAATGATTACAAAAAATAAATAAATAAATAAAAAATAAAAATAAGTGATGCTATTCATTCTATTTATATGAAGCCAATAAAAATTAGAACATAAACTTCACTCCCAATTTTGGCAATTTTTAAGAACTGACCTTGTTGTCTCTGGACTTTGATACTGTATGGCCTCTAATCAGCAGTTGAAGACACATTATGCTCAATGGCCTTTGTAAAAGTTGTACTTTTCAGATGGCTACAAACACTTGTCGCCATCAATCCAAGATGATGGCACCACCTCTACCTCATTTGTGTTGTCAAAAAGGACAACAGCATACATGATGGAATGCCAACCTGCTAAAATTATCAAATGCAGTTTCAGAAGAAGTTTGTTCCAAAAAACATGCACATATCTTACAAGTTGATTGTAAGAAAGATTTATAATATTGGTATGAAGTGAAGGTACTTCCCTTTAGCTTCATACTTCATTGCGTAACAATTTCATTTAGATTATTTTTTTATCATTTACACAAACACACACACAAAATAAATGCTAAGTACTGGTGAGAAACAAATCATCATGTAATAAAAAAACTGAATTTGTACAAATATTCCTTCTGTATGACAAAACACGTGTGCAAGATCACAATAATTTATTTAATTTTCACAAATTAAAGCAATGGAATAGATAAATACTCTTCATTCAAAGGTAATAATGCAATCTTAGCAGCAACATCAGTAACATCAAATATACTGGTATATAAACATTCTGTGAGGGCACCTACCTAAGATATATTTATTTCAAGTGAGTGAACGGGGTAATCAAATAACCTCTTCCAAAACTATTATCTATTCTTTTTTAAGTATACAATATACATTTGATGGAATTTGATTAAAATATTTCCCATTACTATTTCACCTACTCCTTCATTGAGGTATTTATAAATTATAAGGCACTGTGGCTCCTTAATGGCCCTTATAACATGCCAATTGCTTTGTATACAAAATGTACACAATTTTTTTATAATACCCTTATCACATGGCCTTAATTTCATTCTTAACCTTAGTTGATACACATACCTTGTACTTTGGGCCATCTTGCATTTTGGGGGCATACTTAAAAGCCTCACTGATGGCCTCTTCTACCACCAACAAGGTTACATGTACCTTGGGGTTGTTTTTCCTATATGCCTCTGGATTATTAAAATAATAATAAAAATAATTACTGAATAACTTGATCACACAGTAATAAATGAAATGTATGCAGTTTACTAGTGGAGGCACAGTATGCAATGTTCTGAATGCAAACTAACTTCATTATGTGAGCACCTTACATCATCATGAATGCAGCCAGACCCAGTGTAAAGAAGCATTGTGGCATAGATGTAGGTACTAAGTGATATTAATGGGTTAGAGATTATTAGAATAGGTTAATTTTTAAAAGTTAAATTGATTACGTGAATTGCGTATCATAAGCATGATTTGTATGCCACGTAACTTACATTTGGCCCTAAACAATAATATGGCTCCTCTTATTGATCTCCATAACTTGGTGTTGCCTTCAGTGTTGGGTGGGTGCCATCTTGGGCCAGTATGTCCCGCCATTTTGCAGTTGTGCCAGTGTGATTCCAATAGTGTATCCTGTCTTGTTGTTTGAAAAGATTGAGAAGGGCTTTATTGATGCGGAGGATGTTGTTACATGTTGTTTTATCCTCTTCAGTACGAAGGCGTCCACAGCTTGGTCTGGCTTTTCTTTTTGCAAAGTTTCCTTTTGTCTGTTCTTGGCCAGTACCTTCTCACCTGACAAAACACGAAAACCATTAGGATCAATTGCACAGAAATGCCACCACATTTCAAAATGTCAGATATTTGATTGATCAGTTAGATATTTGATCAGTCTTTTGACCCTATTATGAATGTTAAAATAAAGCATTTAGCATAATTCATTAATTGTCTATTTGTTTTGGATGTCGCCCAAACATCTAAAAAAGGGAGTGGATTTAGTTGTGGCTTGCTTTTGTGTTCGTAATCTATATGCGACATCTTCTAAAAACTGGTCCTGGTTATTCTCAGGGTTGGTGGTCATTTACCAGTTTGCTGAGTTGTGCTTTAAGAGTTTGGTTGGTCCTCTCATCCAGTCCATTTGTCTGTGGGTGATAGGCACTGGTAATATATCTTTGACTTCCTCTACATCTAAAATAACTCTTTGCTGTTAACCATCTTTGCAAACATGGTAAAGATTTTCTCCTGAGAAAAAAAAAAACAATTTCAAAAATTTTAAAAGACAAATATTTTACAATCCTGTACATTGGGTGTGATGTCAAGATATTGTTAAACTGTCTGCAAAATATTTTAGATATAGGCGGCAAATTATCTGAGTTTTGTGAAAATCAAAATGTATACCCTGTCAAGAAATCCTGCTATTGCCAACATTTCCAGAGTAGACAACACTATTATTCATAAGATTTTCCTGGCCAGTCTTATTTTTTTATGTCCATGTATTAAATCAGGGATATTATGAACAGAGTTGCAAAAAAAGTTGTATAGATTCATGTTAATTTTGCAAATAGGATCAAAATTAAATTACCTTTCAAAATTTTTTTTCACTTATTTTAAAAATCAAAGCAATACACATAAACAGTTCAGCATCAGAGCTGCACCATAACACTGTCACCGTGTTCAGGACCATGTCAGTTTTTTTGGTTACAGTCCTAAAAACCACACTAGAAAACAAATACTATATTTTTTTGTGCTGCTGTTCTATTTCTCTATTCAGATAAGTGATATATGGTCCACATAATACCAAGCTGGTTTCTCGTTCTTCACTTTAACTAGATGTATCAGTGAGCTTCAAAATCAGNGAGACACATTACGCTCAATGGCCTTTGTAATAGTTGTACTTTTCAGATGGCTACAAAAACTTGTCGCCATCAATCCAAGATGATGGCACCACCTCTACCTCATTTGTGTTGTCAAAAAGGACAACAGCATACATGATGGAATGCCAACCTGTTAAAATTATCAAATGCAGTTTCAGAAGAAGTTTGTTCCCAAAAACATGCACATTTCATACAAGTTGATTTGTAAGAAAGATTTATAATATTGGTGTGAAGTGAAGGTACTTCCCTTTAGCTTCATATTTCATTTCATAACAGTTTCATTTAGATCATTTTGATATCATTTACACATGCACGCACACACACATGCACATAAAATAAATGCTAAGGACTGGTGAGAAACAAATCATCACATAATAAAGAAACTGAAGTTGAACAAATATTACTTCTGTATGACAAAACAAGTGTGTAACATTACAATTATTCATTTAATTTTCAGAAATTAAAGCAATGGAATAGATAAATACTCTTCATTCAAATGTAATAATGCAGTCTTAGCAGCAACATCAGTAACATCAAATATACCAGTATATAAATGTTCTGTGAGGGCACCTACCAAAGATATATTTATTTCAAGTGAGTGAAAGGGGTAATCAAATAACCTCTTCCAAAACTATTATCTATTCTTTTTTAAGTATACAATATGCATTTGATGGAATTTGATAAAACATATTTCCCATTACTGTCTCACCTACTCCTTCATTGAGGTATTTATAAATTAAGGTACTGTGGCTCCTTAATGGCCCTTATAGCATTATATACATTGTATATGCTTCGTATACAAAATGTACACAATTTTTTATAATATCCTTATCTCATGGCCTTAATTTCATTCTTAACCTTATTTGATACACATGCCTTGTACTTTGGGCCACCCTGCATTGAACATAAAATTTAGCTTTGTATTCTATAAATAAACACTTACTAATAATTACTGCACAAATAGCTAAGTTGCTAAATGGTTTCTTTCTCTTTCTCCCTTTGAGGCTGAAGTTTGCCCACAATCTGTTGGATTCCAATTTTTGGATCATTCTTCTTATAGAGTCTCTTAGATGGCTGCCCCCAATGGCGCCGAGGTATTGTCTCTGTATCATCAAAAGAAAGTTTTAAACTAAGTCACAATATTCATCCATTAATCACACATAGAATAGTCTGTGCTTCTTGCACCCAATGCAGGCAGCCTAATTCTTTCTGTCATCCTTTAACCCTAATAAGGCATGTACACAGGTTAAATTTCTACACTGAAACCATCCACCATGTTAAAACGATGATTTCCCATGTCACATATATACCATATTTCTCCACTTTGTAAGAACGTTTTGTGTTTGGTGGGTGTATAATAGGGAGGAGAGAGCGTGATATGAGCTTTCTTGTGTAGATCTGGAGGGATCTTTATTTACGTATGTGACCACCCCTGTGCACAGGAACCCCAGGATCCTCTCGGCAGTGACAGAAAACACTATAGCTGAGTCGTGCTTTAGGGTTTGGTTGATCCTCTCATCCAGTCCATTTGTCTGTGGGTGATAGGCACTGGTCACTGACCAGCTAATGTTCAAGGCCTTGCACATCTCTATATTGATAGCTGCAATGAACTCCTGTCCTTTATCCGACAGCAAGCGTTTTGGGACACCCCACCTTTAAATATAAAAAGTCAAATCATGTTGAGAAAATCTGCAGTATGTCTATTCCTCATCTATACTTATAACTACAGGTTTGTTGACTACTGACCAACAAAAAGCAGCTTCCAGCTGTACAACAAATATGGTCACATTCAGAATGGATGATCTGAATACTTACTGATCCTCCGACTAAATTTGGCCGACCATAGTTCAAAAGGGATGCCTCTGATTTCTGATGGTCTCCCCACCTCCACATGCACTGTCATTGCAGGGCTTTGCAATTATACCTCGGAGCAGAGATTTAATCTGTTTAAAGGCGCGTGTGGAGTCGGGGAGACCATCAGGAATCGGTGGCATCGCATTTGAACTGTGGCCGGCCATATTTAGTCGGTGGATCAGTACCCTTAGCAAAATAAAAATGTGAGCATCACATGTTGCAAATATGCTGCACATGTGTGGCACGCTCTAGAGTGTGCACTTAACAGCTATGGGGAGCACGCAGAAGTGTGCGACAAAAATCTTCCTCGTTGCACACCTCCTGCACACTTCTGTATTTTCTACTTAACTTCTGTACAATCTCATTGTAATTCTGAGGAACTTTTGAGGCAAATAAGATGAGGCAAAGTCTGCAAAATATTTACTAATGCAACTATCTGAGTATCAATATTTTGTGTGCCATGGTATAATCCTGTAACCTGTCCATTAATGTTTTCGAATGGGAAACAAGAATATCTCCACAGTGGTACCAGATTTCTTACACAGTCTGGTAAGTGTAATAGATGAACATTAAGGATACAGTACCTTTCCCCATAAAGTGAGCCAAACATAAACATAATCATTCAATAAAGTATCGTTTTCTGTTATGCTCTCCTGGCAAAGGAGAAATATTGCTTCTACAAAACAGGCAAAATGAGTAAAATAGCACGGGTGCATTAAGTCACACACAACAGGCAGAGAATAATAAAAGAGCCATATGACCTAAAATTCTGAAGCCTTCCAATATTAATAATGCGCACTGAAACTCCTTGAGTGTGGCTTAATACAACTTAATCAAGAATCTACCAAATCAACACTAGATACTAAACAAAATTTAACCTTGCTTAAACTGGATGAAAACCAAAGTTTCATAAGCAATTTTGTTGTACCTAATAGCACACCATGCATGTTGTCTATGCTGGTGGAAAATATATAATAATATTATTGTAAAACCTCAACCCCATCAAAAAGGAAGGACCCTTTATACCTTCAACAGGTTAACCAGACTTCAAAGCTTTCTAAGCATTGTCCAAACATATTGTTGGTTCCCTACCAGGGCCTTTAGCATTTCCCTCCACATATGGAAATATATGGACTGCCCCTCCTTTATCTGTCTTTGCAGTATTTCCTGGTTGTGTGCACATGTGACAACTATCAGAACCATTGAACTGCATCTTGTTTAACACTAAACTTTTTGCAGGCAAGTCTGCTAAACCACAGATTAGGTAGACTCGACAAAAATCTGCTTTTCCAGTATCAGTGGCAGTAACATAATCCTAACTCTCAGTATCTTTCTCCAAAATATGGAGTTGTTGGCACTGGTGTAATAGGACACCTTTACTATTTGCTCTTGTATGGAATCTGGATTGGAAGAGGAGGTACATTACAAAAATCAACTACTGTAACATAGGAAGAAGTGAATGGTTGTTCTCTTTGTCTTTATAAAGACCAATGAGATGCAAAAAGATTAACAAATTTACACCCCAAAAATCGATACTCACTGGTTGTAGCTAAAAGTATCAGTTAATATAATTTCTCTTATTGTTGTTTCTTGATCCATTTTGATGTCATTTGGGTTTGTGGACATAAATGATGCTTCAGTTAATGCAGCTACCTATTGTAGCATTGAGTTTGTCTGCTTCTGAATAACAAATTTCCTGATCTCTGGGAGTAATGATAGTATAATATAAGATTGCATCTGGTATATTTACTTGATTAGCTAAAGTTCTTTTTCTTGTGGTGCTTGTATCGTATATTTTGTCATAAGATTGAGGGTGCAGAGAGAATCTGGACTTGAATGCTCTTTCTAATTGTTCATAGTTCTGTTGAATTTCTTGTGGCAACTGCTGATGCCACTCCTCTGCTACTTCACCTAAACACATGTATAGAGGGAAGTAGTGCACTTTTCTTTTCCATCCCATTGTTTAGATATGCAGAATTTATTATAACATGAAATCAAAGTTTTGCTTCTTGTGGAGATGGGACTCTAAATGAGGCTTCAGCTTGGCGAAAATACTAAGAAAAGAATTAATTTCAACTGTGTCATTGCACTTTTTCATTTCATTTTCATGCTGAATAGCTGGAAAAGACAATTATATGTTGCTGAACTTGATAATTGGTCCACTAGTTTGTTTTTTTATTTAAAATGTCAAATTTAATAAAGGGGGAAAAGTTTTGCTCAATTATAAAATTATAGAATCATTCAGTTACTAAATATTCACTACATATTTTCAGTTTAATTGTACCTGGTCATATGCCACTTTTTTTTCCAAAACTGCCGTCTTCTCATTTTGTAGCTTCACACTGTTGTTTTGGTCAATGTCTAAGATCCTAATACAAAGAAGTGCTAAAATGCTAAGATTATTTTACAACTGCAACAACTCTCTGTCTCTCTTGCTAATTTGCCTTGTCCTCTCTCTCATTTCTATGACGCAGATTCAGTCACCTCATCTTCTGCTTCCTCCTCCTCCTGTTCAACTGCACTCTATATGCACTCAAATTTCCTTGCCTGTTCCATCTGTTTTGTAATGGAATCTAAACAAGCAGTTAATGTGTACATAAAGGGAAAACAGAATTACAAGGTAGGTTTGGATCTATTAAACACATAACTCTTTATTGAATCTCATTTTTATTGCTGAGATTTCAAGAATAGTTCAAGAATAACATATTTCACATTTTAATAGTTAACAAAATCTGATTAATATTTTATTAAAACATTTCAGTTTGTGTTATATCTAAATAAAGAGGGATAATACATAGAACAGCTTTGTGATATTCACTAATAATTTACCTATTGGCTTCATAGAACTGCAAAGAGCAGTTGGCAGAGTTCATCACTGTCACATACTTCACCCAAAATCCAGTTTGTTTTGCATGTTGCGGGTACATCTTAGTTACGTTTTCCTTAATGAATTTCATACGATTTGGGCACATTGCCTTTTTATTGTTCTTGCTTCTTTCCTGGGAATTGTATACATTGTACCCAGGATCGGACCTCTCATTTTTGGAGAAAATCTTTCCCACTAACCGACACAGAAGTTTCCTGGGTTAGAGGATCGTACTTTGAAATCTAGTAACTCTTCCATAGATGGCAGGTGTGGTGTTCTGGGGACAGCTTGTGGTCTGGTATAGGGTGTATATGAGGGTGGTTGCGTTGAACGATAGGGTAATGATGGAAATTGGACAGTGAGCTTTTGATACTGCCAACATATGTATGCTCAGTAGGCAGCATGCCACATACTGTCATTGTCCTCTTCACCCTCTTGTCTGTCATTGTCCTCTTCACCCTCTTGTCTGTCATTGTCCCCACCTTCATAATCTCCCCTGAGTACTCTGTTCACTGCCAAATTGAAAGTATTCTGGATGATGTATGTCATTATGTAGAAATAACATGTAAGAGGTAAATTGGTTTCAATTATGTGGATTTAATACACTTAACTGTGTTCCGTTTTGCATGGTTTGGAATAAGTTTAACAATTCCCTGCAAGCAGGCATTGTAAAGAAAAATAATGCAGTCTTTTCAGATAAGTCTTTTTTAATCCAAATCTTCTCAAAACATATCAGTCTTTATAAGTAGCAAATAAGATTTTTTTCAAGGTTTACTCCATAACCACTTCCAAATTCTTAATTTTGCACTTTGAACATCAAACACAAAAAACATTAGGTGATATTTATCTTGTGTACAACTTAACCTTCCTTGGCAAAAATTCCATAGCCCAGTCCATGATGACAAGACATTCAGATGCAGTTATATTTTGGAGAAAGTCTACATGGCTTGATCCTGATTAATTGTCCTGATTATATGTCTCTTCCAGTCATATATTTTCTCTACTGACATCTGTAATGTTTGTTCTACAAACCCATCACCATCTCCACATTTCATAAATTGAAGGACTGTATCTTGTAGGAGTAAACAGTGTGGATACTATGTTGTGAAGGTGAAAATATTCTGCACAGAAAACTCTGCCTTTGGATCACTGAGGAGTCATGTGATACAGTGGTCAGGGTACGTGTCTTTAATCTTCAGGTTCAGTTTTTATTCTTTGTCTTCAGGTAATGCAGGCTTGTTGATAAATCATTCTTCAGTCTTTGACATTGATTAGCAGAAATGGACCCTTTGGTCTGCCACAAATCACACAGTTCTCTGAGAGGCCTTTTGCGCCATCTGCTGCAATGTTAGCACAGCTTTCTGAGGTCATTGATCAGCCTTTCTTGCATATTTCTCTGGATCCAGGTTTCTCCTGTCATCTGCGAACCATTTTCCATAGGCAGAATCTGGCACAAACTAGTCCAATTTTATTTTACTTAATTGTCATGTGATTTGTTAAAGAAGGTGGTGTAAGTGAGGCTCTCCAATCCGTTTTTACACGTTTCATTAGAGAAAAGCCCCTTTCTGCATCTGCACTGCTGACTGGAAGGACCATCACAATGGCCAAGAGAGCACAAATATTGGGGAATTTGTCTTTATGTACTGTCAGCATTCTACTTAAAAAGGCAACAAGCTTACTATGTCCTGGCCCTTTTCATGAAACTCCAGCACAGATTTTTTCTACATAATTTCTTAGCAATCTGAAGTGGGTATTGGCATATTTTCACATTTTAGTTTGACATAATATTTATGAATGGATGCATATATTATGATATGGAAATGTGGTTATTGAAATAACTTGTTTAAAATATAGAGACTGTTTAGTATGAATTGACACAAAAATTAACAGTCAGTTACCTCCACATCTCTGCTGTCATTGATGTGACAGACCAGTCTTTTTTTCATACGAACTATAATGTTACGCCTTCGTTGCCGAGTGCTTTATGAAGGTACAAAGAACACTATATTTACTGGTGTCATTCAAGGATTCATAAACCAAGAAAAAGCCAGAGAGCTAGAAGGTCTAAAGGCCAAAAGAGGAGACCCCAAAGAGGCCGATTTATTTCAAGTCGGACCTTATATACAAGTTCAGATAGTACACGTTTACCAATCAGAACCAACTATACAGTGAACAGTTTTACCTTTAAGTTACCAATCACAAGAGAGATTCAAACTTGCACCCTGGGCTATACTTTACTTATAGAGACATCTTCTGGTAGCAATATTAAACGATTAACACAATATATCGTCACACTCTCCCCCCTTTTGATGAACAAATCTCCCCCCTTTTATTACAATATAAACCATTACTTTAAAACATTAAACTAACAATTATAATACAACAACTGAAATCTTACTTTATATTTAAAATCAGCAAGTAATGCAAATACGGTAATGTGCCAACCATTTCGACCGGCCCAGTCAATCCGACCAAAAAAATTATATTATAAAATTAATTTTTCTGGGCTCAAACATTTAGTCCATACGTGAAAATCATGCGACAGAATTTTTTCTTGTTCCGATTGTTCGACCACATCGTCGGCAAGACTCGTTAAATTTTCAAGCCAGTCATATAGATGCTGCATGCCGGGCCCTTTGTCAATTGTTGTCCTTTCAATAGCTCTCGTCAATGAGGAAGAAACTATTAATTGAAGATCTAATCTGGAAGCATGACGTACCTGTCATTTCCTTTGTCCCCGATGACAAAATAGTGTTATAGACATATAATTTGTGCTAATTAAGCAGACTTGCCCTCGCTGACTGATTCATCACGCCCGTA
>NW_019775466.1:351089-361920 GCF_001039355.2 Lingula anatina | reverse complement strand
CCCCCCCCCCCCCCCCACCTTGACTGAGTAAAAAATAAAAAACAGTATTTATTTATTTATTTTACTTTTGCGTGTATTTTGGTGACTGTCTTACTATAGATACCAAACCATGTTTTTTTTTTTTAATCAAATCAAATATGCAGAGAGGCTTTGTTTAGTAAAAAGCTGCTTGAATTAAAAATTACCAGGATTTGATTATTTTTACAAATACTTAACATGTACAGTTTTATAAAATGAAACAGTTTTATGAAAGAAGCTATTATATACGGTAACTAATGGTAAAACTGGTGAAGTTGTAAACCTATAGGCCTTGGCCCATATTTGTATATACGTGTATTTGGTGCTGTCACAGAAAAAATTATTAAACTATTTTGTTGCTACATGTCTTATGTTTTGTGTCTGTATATTTTGGCGGCTTTGCTGCCTTTTCTTATGTTAGTGCTCATCTTATGGTTTTACACAAAGATAATTAGGTATAGAAGATGTCTGCAGCAATTCTGTATAAGTAATATGCAGATAATCATTTCATTATTATTTCTTTTAAATAAAGAGTTCAACAACTTTTTGCAGTAACTGTTAGTATACTGAAGCTTTTATACTAGTCTGTACACTACTGTTGTGATCCCATTGTACTAGTCTTTATACTAGTATGTACACTACTGTTGTGATCTCATTGTACTAGTCTTTATACTAGTATGTACACTACTGTTGTGATCTCATTGTACTAGTCTTTATACTAGTATGTACACTACTGTTGTGATCTCATTGTACTAGTCTTTATACTAGTCTGTACACTACTGTTGTGATCTCATTGTACTAGTCTTTATACTAGTATGTACACTACTGTTGTGAACCCATTGTACTATGGTAATGTGCCAAGCATTTCGACGGGCCCAGTCAATCCGACCACAAAAATTATTTTATAAAATTAATTTTTCTGGGCTCAAACATTTAGTCCATACGTCAAAATCATGCGACAGAATTTTTTTCTTGTTTCGATTGTTCGACCACATCGTCGGCAAGACTCGGTAAATTTTAAAGCCAGTAAAATAGATGCTGCATGCCTCGGCCCTTTGTCAATTGTTGTCCTTTCAATAGCTCTCGTAAATGAGGAATAAACAATTAATTGAAGATCTAATCTGGAAGCATGACGTACCTGTCATTTCCTTTGACCCCGATGACAATAATAGTGCTTATAGACATACAAATTGTGCTAATTAAGCAGACTTGCCCTTGCTGACTGATTCATCACGCCCGTAACTAGGGAGGGGGGGGGGGGTTAAAAAGTCTATTCTGGATGAAACCAAATATCGACAGTGGGTAGAATATGTCGTAAACACCTTCATATAGACCTATATAGCGTTTGTTAGCAATAAAAGAATAAGCAATTTATTTTCAAGTTCGATTGAAATATATATGCAGATGGGGAAACGTTCTTGAAGTCAACACCGCAAGATCTTACATTTACTACAATCGAACGAAAGATCAGCGGGATCGACCGCCCAGACTTCTTGGCGCCAAATACCACGCGCTGTCAAAATCTGACGAACACGTGTAGCTGTTCACCTACATGGATAACTGATTTGTCAACAATAAAAATGACGTCTTCCGCAACTCCATGGGAGCTTCATAGAGAGTTCCACTGGGTATTTACGTTACCTGTGAGTCACTTTCTATTTCCCCAGATGCATGAAATGTTGATAATATTTAGCGCAATCCACGAAGAAACTCCATTCCTGTGACCCCCCTCCCCTAAAATGGGACCGTCTTCATTAACATGTGGTTTGTGCTATGCTGGAACAGACCAGTTAAAACCAGTCTCTCATTTCTGCATGTGCTCAATTCTCACGTCAAATTATAAATGCAACTGTTTTGTAAAATTTATGGCAATTAAATGCTTTTTTACGTTCGGGTTGTATCAGTGGGGTTTTCAATATGCACCGTGGTTTGTGCACACCGAGAGTATATAAGTAAGAAAATCGGAAGAGTGCCAGCAAGATACTGTATGTCTATCGGCACAGGTAGGCTGCGTATTTTGCCTTTTCTCAATGTTTTAATATGACATGCATTTTAAATAAAATACTTAAAAGTAATTTGAAGTTACACTGATTTCCGTTTGAGTACCAGTTGGTATTCTTTGATACGGGTGATTGAATTTTCTTCGGAAGTACGTACGACTATGCCTCGACGCTGAGCAAGCCTTGGAGGATTGAAAACAACTGATCTCAGACTGGTAAAAAAATTCAATTCGGTTGATTTCTGTTGTCATATTAAAATTCAAATAGGGCGTACGTAGATCACATAACTAGTTTAAGTCCACTAAAGCTACCGGTTTCAAATATAAGTGACCGGCCTTTGTTTACAACACCTGTACGTCTCCGGGGTGAAGCGCATCATGAAAATGATCGTAGGTGAGGGAAATATATAATTAGAAATTATAATTGTCGTCTTTTTTAATGTTAAGTAATGTTAGCACATATTGTACACAGCAAAATAAGATTTCAGAAGGAGGACAGATCATGCCTGAAACACGTTTTAGGCGAAAATTGCGGCTTATCTTGCGTAACACTTCCGGTAAAATGCAATACTTCCGGAAAGATGGACGTTTTGGCAGATACCCCTAACAATTCGACGATATCAAAGGTTTCCATTTGCTGTATTTTAATCAATTCGACCAAACTGACATTTCCATGAAATTAATTAATTAATCTTGGTTGAATTGTTTGGCATATTACCGTAGTCTTTATACTAGTATGTACACTACTGTTGTGATCTCATTGTACTAGTCTTTATACTAGTATGTACACTATTGTTGTGATCTCGTTGTACTAGTCTTTATAAAAGATGAGTACTTATTATTACTTTTGCTGCTTACTTTGTAATTTTTGTTAATTTTTTTAAAATGAAATTGAATCAGAAGACAAGGCATTTTTTATATCCAAAGTTATTTATTGAGTTTAACTAATAGCTTGCCTATAGCAGTGCTAATAAACTAGTACTGAATAAAGCAAGTTAGAATGATGACTGAATCATCACATTGATAATGCCTGTTATTCTGGAGCTGTTTGTAATCAAATAATGAGTATTTATTTAATTTAGCTCATTAGTGCAGAATTTTATTTAAGAGAAACTGGGTTGAAGTTGTAGAGAGGCATAGATAAAGAGAGGTGAGAAAGAGAAATTAAGTACTAAGAAAACTTCAGACTCCTACTATCTGTTGTTATATTTTCTTTCTCATGCCACCTTAAGCACATTGAGAATCTGTTAGTCTGCGCTGTGAATGTGCTCATTGACAAACAATATCATACAGAACCTGGGTGAGGGGTAAAACTTATGCTTACAACAGGTATGTATACAAAACTGATGAAGGATACTTGATAAATAAAAAAAATTCAAGTTTTTCATCATTTAAGAATTACTTTAACACTTACTGTCACATTGAAGATATTTCACATTAACACACATAACTCCAACCAGGTAATATGGTGAAACTATTTTATTCATCAGTGCAGTGGGGATCATAGTTGTATATGTGTCTGTAGTCTCATATGGAAATCAATGAACACACTGTGGACATGATATACAGTGATGAGAGAGAACATTTTAAAAGTGGCAAACTACAATCTCTTTGCAGTAAATTTCACTTTTCTTTCCTTATGAAATATGTACAAAGTACATATACATTTACTCGGGGGAATTTTTAATGCACAAATGCAATTAAAAAGTACTGTGCAGATGTTTACGAAGTCTGAAAATTAAATTGAAAGTCTACAATGCAGTTTTTGTCACTATTTATCATACTTATATTATATTAGGTAATTATATGATTTCATCAACTTTATTCATAACTCTCAATTTTAATGCACTTCTTGAAAATGTATTTGACCTTTGTTTTTCTGAGAATTATCATTTCAACATTATTAATGTACCAACCAACTTTTAATTATAAATAAATAAATATTAAATATTATTATTTATTGTTGTTGTTTTATTTATATGACTGTGTAAGAATATTTAGGTCTAAGAACTCAGTCCCAATAAAAATAAGAGTGCATTCAGTGCTTTATCTGTCTAGGTAGATCAATTCAGGGGGACTCTTGCTGAATGTAATCAGATGAAGAGATTAGCATACCACCCCCTAGCTTTGAGTAGAAAATGGAAAACAAGCATGTTATAAACAAAAAGAGGCGAGCCAATCCAATTGCATTCAGCAAGAGTCCCTGTGGAGTTGGATCGATTTACATAGATCAATAGTGTCATTGGGAATGAGTCCTAAATTAAGGCACTAGTAGATATGTCAGTGGTAATACTAAGATGAATAAATATAAAATGATAAAAAGAAAGTGTAGTGATAGTTTCTAATATGATTCTTTTACTTCCAAAAGTGTTTTATGCGGTTCAAAGTGATAACATTGGCCCGTAATATTAAAGAATCGGGGACCACTGAAAGACAAAGTATATTGCAAACTTTTTGAGAGGTAAAAAACTAGGCCATGTCTCCCATTTCTCCCTGCAGAATCTTACAGATATCAAGTCAGCGACGTTGTATATGTGCGCACGCATGTTATTACGTCGCTCATTCTTCTTTGTTACGTTAAAATGATATATACGTTACCATAAAGCGTGTAAATATTTTTTATTCTGTTTTCATTGGTTGTCTCTCCTTTTTTGCGCCAACACTATTTTAATGAAACACAAATAAAAGACATAAGTGTTGGCCCACAAAGCGAAAGAAAACCAATGAAAATAGAATAAATATTTACACGCTTCATGGTAACGTATGTATCATTTTAACGTAACAAAGAAGAATAAGCGACGTAAAAACAAGCGTGCGCACATATACAACGTCGCACGCAACCACAGAGTCGCGACAACAGTGAACAAACAATGAAATCAGAAAACAATACCTTCACGTTATTTGGTAACGTATATGTATCATATTTACTTAACAAATAAGAATGAAGGCCGTAAAACGTAGTGCGCACATATACAAAGTCACACCCACTCACAAAGTCGTGACATTTGGTCACGTACATATATATCGGTAACTTTTCAAGTAGCTCATCAGGTCTTCAATACAGCCTGAATTGCCTGGAAAGGTAAAATCCGGAGGCTTTCCACAAACCTTGTTTTTAACAGTAAAGAGAAAACCATAGCTGGTAGAGTACAAGCCTAGTTCAAGGTAAAGACACATTTAAATAGACTGTAAATTACTATAGCGTCTATATTTATAACTAGCTAGGAAATTCCAGACCTGGCAAATTTACAGCAGCATGAATTAACTTAAAGGTTCATATTCAGCGACAAGATTAGTCAAATTATTGTCAATAAACTCGATCAAATGCCACCATGTATAGTTACGAAAGTATAACTTGAAATAGCACAGGGCATCTGAACTGGAGAAACTTTTGTTTCAGTTGTGTAAGAAGCTGGTAGTGGTAGCTTGTCTGTGTTACAAGGAATGTACAGAGCAACTCTCTTGCTTGTTATGTATCTTTAAAAAAATATAAATAAAAACCTTTCCGCAAGTCTCTGTTGTAAAGCTTCTGTTAACAACCTTTTGGCTTTTAACGAAACTGGTATAGTGAACTTGAGGAGACGTCTGAGCTAACAACCTTTAATTAATGAAATGTATTTAAAAAGAAAAAGTATCTGGATGTTGTAATGGCTGATGAAAACAGAAAAATCCTTAGTCGTTTTCGTGTTCGCGCATATAATCTTTACTGATGCAGGTTGATACACAAACATTTATCTTCACTGGTGTCACAATGAAATTCAGTAAAAAGCACGTCTTTTCTCCAGCTTGCATCCGAGGGCCGAGACACCAGTCAATCAATGCGCAGTTTCAAGTGCGTAATTTTTTGTCGACCCCCCCCCCCCCCCAATCATAATTGTTATATTCTTTTTCCTCGATGGTTATCCCCACTCCTCACTAATATTCTGCCTCCTAGACACTCTGTTGATTTCGTTTTGATAATCATTTGGTCAAGATGAGAGTGGTCAAGTTGGTCAAGTTTTTATGATGTCTTTCGTTTTAGGCATTGTAGTTCTACTAGTTTTAAAACAATGTAAACGATGTAAAGGGACTCGTTTTCATAACTCAGTAGACTGATTTTTATGTGATTTCTTTTTTTTATTTTTTCTTATGAAGCACATTTAGATCTATTTGTACTGCTGCATAAATAAAATGTTAGATATACTTAGTACAAAACTTAGTCAACACAACTCTATACAATATACGACATCATGTTTTAATTGGTGTGTGTTGGTTTTAATAACCTTATTCATTTGGCATGAAAGTCCATGGACAAAACAAATTGGTTTGTTTGTACAATAACCTGATGGTAACGTTTTAGACCAGGTAAAAACGCATCGTGTCTTCTCTAACACAATCCCACAGTCAGTGCTATTATTATCTAAACCAGGTGAGCATTTTGGTGAGAGGTATTCAGATAGGACCAAGGTCAGTAGGAAGAGGAAGAAGCCTCATGTGCCACATTGTCACATTTTCCACACGTATACTGAAATTTTGGCACTGAGAACTGATGTAGTTTGTTGTAAGTACTGTATAGATGATATAAGACAACACTGGTCGATTTATGATGACGATATTTTATCCAAAAGTATGCATTTCCCACTTCAGGCGTAAGTGCTTTTGGGTATACTCAGTTGACATGAATGCCGAAGTGATGTTGAAAAGTTATATAACTTTTTATGTTGCTTTTTCCAGAAGAAGGAAAGCATTTGTTCATAAAGAAGTGAGAAGATTATCCCAGCTGTCCAAAGGACTGAACGCGTTATTCCGTCTTAAACAAAGCAAGACGACAAAGCAGGTAATATATGTAACTAACGGTACATTGTTGACTTTTTTTTGTCATTTAACAGAACCGAGACATATTTTAACCCAGGTCCCCGTATTTACAAAATCCAGAATTATCATTATCAAAACTAGGTTTTCTGACACATGTTTTCATTTATTCTACTTTTAATTCCGCAAATATATAAAGTCCAAACACTGGTATCTTTAGTAACAGTTGGTATACAGAGCAGCGTGATTGTACTGCCCGTTTTCTGTTTTTATGGTAAAATTATCTATGTGGGCAAATATGCAGTCTCCATCAAAATACCCCTTGAGGGATATGGTTTAGCAATGATAGATAAATATAAAGATTTTAAAATATGTTGACGTGTAACAGTGTGTACATGGCGTGCAATAGTAATAATGTCGTTCTGAAATGTGTCATTGTATAGAACGTGTAGGTTCCAGTTTCTTGGTATATAGCTATTCTTATCATATGATTTCTGTGTCTCTTAATGCGTACTGAAATGGATCGGTGTAAAGATTATATTTCACTTTAAACATTATTAGATATTGTTTCTCGCATGTGGATATCGTTTAATTTATTTAACTTTTCATTTACTTTCAGTATCTCGTAACAACCGTCTTACGATGAAATTGGACGCACTCCCAGGAAAGACATCAGATTCGTGTTCGCCAGCACCCACACCCATGTCAACGTTGTCTTGGTGTCGAAGTTTGTCGTATAGTCATCTTGCAGGGTTGACATTTGATTTGGTTTGAAATGTAATGTTTGCTTTGGGTTGTAATGTTCTACATCAAAACATGTATCAAATGAAGTGCAGCGTATAACGAGTGTTTTATTCATGGAACTTCAATAAAATGGACTAAAATCCAAGCGTCAACCCTGCACGTCGCTGGTTTATTATTATACATGTGTAAGTAAGTTGTAGTACAGCACTCTATCGATGTTTTTATCGTAATTTATATTTTTTGTTTAAACCCACCAGTTTTCGAATCTGAAACGACACTTTTGAAGCTATTCTAAAAAGAAAAATACCTTGCTTAAGGGATCTATGAAAATAAAATTAATTGCAAAATTATCATTAAGTGATGTGCAGGTAGAGCACGACCAGTTTAATGTTTGATTGTAAAATTATATGTGTGGGCAAATATGTAATAAGACGCTTTGTTATGCACTTGAAAATGCATGTTTATTCGTATTAAATTGGATACAAATATTGATTCTAATCAAGTGAACTTAAGAAAAGAAAAATACGTTGCGACTCCATTACGTAACATGCATACAGGAATCTTTTACTGAAGGTTCATTGGAAGAAATGAACGAGATGTAAAATTACAATAAGCTGTAAACGTTGTAATCCAAATTATGACACTTAGAAATTAACGTCAGTAGGAAATTGTAAAATGTGCTCCAGCTATTACATAATTGCCCACATATATCGAAACGGGTGTTTCTAAAATTATGGATATGACGAATGGTAAGAATAAACTTCCTTTGATCTAGGGTGTTTTGATATACTAGTAGTATGTCTGATCAGTGATAGACCCATAGCTTTAGAGATGTTTTTGTTTTCAAAAAATCAAACCAAGGGTTGGGGTAATTTTTTTTCGAATTTCATAAGTTTTTGTTATTAAAAAAGGAAAATTAACTTTTTACCTACATTTTTCATACCTACATGAACTGTTAAATGTAAATGTAAGATAAGATAAGAGTTTATTTAGCCAATTATAAAAATCGGAAATCATTTTCCTTTTGGAGCAATATACAGAGTAAAATAATAAAATAATACAATAAATAAATAAATTGAGAATTTAGTTTTGAGATCAAATTAAAAGGAATGACATGTATCTCATCTTTTACACCTTGGAATTTTGAAAAATCCTTAACAAAAAATGAAACTTTGCTTGGTTAGAGTAAAAGTTTTACACAAAATTGGAAGGTCAATGTTTTATTTAATGTTGATCTTGTACTTGGTACTTACTTAATTCTATATTTCGGTCGGGATCAAGAGGTGATTGAGAACAAAAGGCCCGATTAGGTGCCAGTCCTGCACGTGCTGTTGGGTTATTTTTGCTGAGTGTTTCTTCATCACTGAAAACAGTTGAGTTTATTAGCATTTTCTGAGTTATTTTAAGTAAACTTGTTTTTGCAAAACCTTTTTAATTTTGTTTACGTTATATTGTTCTTAAAATGACTATTCACTGGAATAAGGTTGTAAACTGACCATGTCTTCATGCTGTTCTTGATTCGCACGGCGCATAAATTTGTTCCTATTTTAAGATTGAAAGAGAAGAAAAACATATTTATTTATCTATGAGAAAGCATTCATTAAATTTACAGAACTGAATAATGTTTGACTACTGTTTGGTGTTGTGTGCGATCATCAGCATGGAGACATACAGTTAGTTGTGGGGACGATTGTGTACCCGCGTGCGGGGGGAACGCTTACATGAGATCGTAATCATTTTGAATTTTCTCTACTGTTACCACCCTTGAATTTGGATAAAAATGTCCCTCGGTGAAATGTTGGATCAGTCACAAGACAAATACTCCAATTTCAACTTTGAACGATTGCTGTAAAATACATCGTCAAATCTTCAACTTTGTCGTTTAACCCTGGGCATAAACCTGAGAATTTCATGTTCTGGTCAGTATTATGTCGTCTTGTATGCAGTGTTCTTGAACACTTTTTTAGAACCAAAATGATTGATCTTGAGCGACAATATTCAAAATGCATAGAATCTCCCACACATTTAGTTGTAGACAGTTGTATTTAAGATTGATTTATATCTCAAATTGCGCAGTCGTTATGAAAATTACTTTTTATGTAGAGCCAAAACGTAATGTTAGGATTTTGTATACATCTGTATGGTGTAGTTGTTTGTATTTGTTATAATAAATGTACATAAAAGTTGTAATAGATGATGTGCAAAATGTCACATGTTTATTCTTGACTTTCTTTTCTTCAGCTCGACCTGAACCTTAGGTTTTAAACTCCTAGCTTACCCTTTTCTACTTCTTAGTCTGTCGCCTTACCCACTGAGCCACTGTCTCAGTTCGCGTTTTTTCTCATTCGTATAATCCTCTTATAGTAGTTTGAATTGTTTATTTGGGTTTATTTTTGCAAAAGGTAATTTGCTGGGACATAGAAGCGCCAGGAATCGAACTGGCGACCTTCTGTCTCAGAGGCAAGCGCGTTACCTACTCCTCTAACTGTTCCCACCCACCCTCCCCGGGTAGACTTTCTTCTTATAGTAAGCAAAGAAAATTTCTAATAGCACCCCTTTGTAATTCCAAAGTGCCCGAGCCAGGAATCGAACCCCAACCCCACGCTACCACTGAGCAATATAGCCATCAGTAAATACGCTAAGACATTTTGTATATTCAATAAGTTTTTTATTAAGAGCAATAAGCAATACAAATTGCTTTTATGTATTCAATTATTTATAAAACATATATCTGTAAAATATCATCGTATTCAGTCTTTTTATTACTACAAGTTAAAAAGCGTTTAGTATCTTAAAGAATATTATGATATTATAGTATAATATTATGATGTCTGCATTTAAATTCACTTACAGGTGTAAAAATATAACGTTCTTATCTATTCGACTTGACGAATAAACTGTCTACCACATTAATGGTCTTATGTTTGATCTTAATGACAAAAACAAAATATGTCAACTTCTTCATTGAAATAAAAAAAAACAATGGTGGGTCTAGTCTCCGCCCTCCCGAGGAGAGAGACCCCTTCTGGACTCGAATGATCAAGTTCTCAAAATACTCCATCTCGCTCCAAATGTCAACATCTGACCCCTTTCAAATGTCCTTGATCCGCCATTGTTTTTTTTTTTTTTCTATATAATAATGACAATTGTGAGATTTTTATTAAATGCACTGTTTTAAATTGCACGCTTTTTTCAGTCAAACACTTATTGTTGGCAGCACTTTCGTTATGTTTGGCAAAAAAAGTGTCAAAAGTCCTACATAAAAAATATATATATATA
>NW_019775466.1:181138-348940 GCF_001039355.2 Lingula anatina | reverse complement strand
ATTGAGTTTTGACTGCGTTCGGGTGTTTACTTGTTGTCCTTTAACTTGAACACACCAGGTTATACAAACATTTACAACTTTTGTCTCTAAATACCCTGTTCAGATTTATCTTTTCTACTTATGTAACTACCGTATGTTTCAACTCTAGTAATTCACAAAGATGGACTTCTAATTCAAAGATGACGTCTATTGAGAAAGAGCGCCATTACTAAAAACGCAACACTAGAAAATTAACTGGCAAAGCGTCAACGCTACGAAAGGAACTAAAATTAAAATAAGTTCCAGCAAATGTTATGCTGTTGTTATGCTAGAAAATCACCGTGGCGTTATAATTTAGCGCTGATTTACTCTATCAAATTCTTCCTCTGAAATGTTGTCCCAATGAATAAAATTGAAGCTTACATACTCGTCTATCATGTCTTGAAATTGAAATTTCAAAAAATTAAAAGAGAAAGAAATTATCGGCATTTTTCATTGAAATTAGCGATTTTACACACAACGAACGCGACGCAACGTAATGGCGCGTGAAAAAACGACTTAAAATCCCTACGCCGTGACAGTATGTGTCCTACTGTCAGTAACAGATGGAACATTAAGTGCCGACAGAATTTACGTGAAGTCAAAGTTTGCTATTTTTGAACTACACAAACTGTCGGCGATTATTACATCAAGTATGTTTGCCTACTTGCACGAAATATTGCACATTTTCATATATGCACTAGGGCCTATTTGTGCAATTATCCAGAATACATCAGAAAACATAAGACAGAAGTGCTAATGAATGAGATTTAGTGCTTCTGCCGAACTATCCCCATAGGTAATGGGATAAAAAGAACCGTACAGATTGCGGTTTGAAGGACAGAATGATAAGTTTTTTAATTAAAAAATGATTTTTTTTTCGAAATGAGATATTTGGGACTTCACAAAGAAATCTCAACAATATTTCAAAAATGTTCCAGTAACATAGAAAGTTGGGCTAAGGACGTGAGTGTCACCTCTACCTGAGGTGTGCAAAAAGCCGAATACTCGATAAAAGCCACATAACGGAGAACGAAGACTGAAATATCGGAGCGCATATATTAACTTGTTTTAATTATTGATAAAAACAGGCTGTTAGTATGACCAATTTGTAAAACAGCCGATTAAATTCTTGAAACATTGAAAGACTTGAATTGGAATATAATAAAGTTCTTGATTTGCCGGTTTGATTTTTCTATATCATTAAATGTATAGTCAAACTATTTTCTTAGCAAACTGCTAACAACACATTTCTAACCGAGGCGTTACTTTCCAAAGTATAAAAAAAAAATTTGTGTGTGTGTGTGTGTGTGTGTGTGTGTGTGTCGGGGTGGGAGACCTACATGTAGGTCATGCGCGGGAATCTTTCTCTCTGGCAGTTGTCAATGTTGACAGGTATGTAATGGTCCGGGAGAATAGAGGAAGTTGACTTACAACAGTTTTAATGCTACAGTATTTGACCTCTATCTCAACATGATTGTGACGGTGTCCATGAATTTCATCATATTGTGCTAGTGAAGACAGCGATAAATGACAGGACGCTGATATGATCATTTATCTTATAATTTCTCCGGTGTGTCATTATAAAATGTTTCTAATGCTCGAAACATTTTGTCCTGAATGCACCTATTTCAAAAGTGTCCAAATGTCATGAATTTCATTTATATGAAAAAAGAGTACTATATAACAGTGATAACCGTACTTGAGGCCCTGCAGGCGATATATTTTTTCTCTGGGAATTCACGTCGAGACGTTGTCCAGGATCGAGAAGCTATTTCTTTCTAAGAAGCTAATTCCTTGTAAAATTTTACATATATATAATAACACGCTTTATATTAATGATCATGGGCCTATTTGATCAATACTTTCATCAAGCTTTATTATTTTCTTGCCTTAAAAATTCCAGTCCTGGGGGAATTTTTCCAGTGCGGACGGCTCCTACAATTTCTCTGTAGAATAAAAGAACTCTAACATCTTGTGATTGATAGATATCAATCAAAGCTGTCAAATTTGACAGTTTGAGTAAACATACGTCAATCACATCCATACCGCCAAAGAACTTTTATCCCCTGTGATTGATTGGTGTCAATCAAAGCTATCAAATTTGACAGTTTGATTGACGGTTAGTTAAACAAACGTCAATCACAATCATCCTGCAACGGAGCTTTTACTTCCTGTGATTGAGAGGTGCCAATCAAAGCTATTAAAAGTGGATGGCTTGATTGGCAGTTATATAAACAAACGTCAATCATCATACTGGTGATCAAGTATAGCTGTCGAACAATGAATACGCCGTAGAGAGCGCAATGTCCCCAGGATTATTTAAATAAGTAAATTAAAATATAGGCGAGAGGAGGTAAAAGAACTATTCCGACGTCAGCTTGTTGAGTGATTTAAGGTATACAATATATAAGAAACTAAAGACTTAATATGTTCATCATATTTTAGTCACATTCTGTTTATAATAATTGACTTTTGTGAAATTGCAGGTAGGAAATAATTTTCACCCTATTTGCAGTATTTTTCTTTTCATTATTTTCTTTTCTTATCTTTCTTTCATTCTTTTTTATTTATATATCTCCGCTTATTATTTATACATTTATTTAGTTTGTTAAATTTTTGTTTACTTGTTTGCTTGTTTCCAGAAATATGGTTTATATAATTAAGCACTACCAGATTTTTAATTACATTATTTCCCTTAGTCGTGCCATGAGTTCCGCACACCGCTGTGGTGAGACTGTGTGGAGTTGGTTGAGTTAGTGGCGTACACGATCACCAAGAACCTCTTCCCTGAAATTCTTGTGGAATTCGACATGCCAAGTGATCAGCTCGAGGCCGAGGTTAAATATGGCAAAATGGGTCGCTGCACTTGTACACAGCAACTCTATGGCATGGTGTGTGTTCACCCGTAAGAAAGAATAAGGGAATAAGGCACAGGATAATTACCCACAAGAGGAAAATAGATAAATAATAAATAAATTCACGATAATAAATTATGTTCGCAGTAATACATATGTTAAATCCCAGGTCAAAATAGATAATAATTAGAAGTATTAAAAACCACTTTTAAGATAATGTATTGGCCGTTTTTATACACACTTTGCTTTTCTGTGACAATATTTAATGGTTTCGTTTGTTGCGTCATTTCAGCTTTGTGCTTTGTGTAGTTGCTTAAAGTAAAAAGACATAGGGGAGACCGGGGCTAGTTGGACCCCGGGGTAAGTTGGCCCCCCGTCAATTTATGAAAAAGTAACTACGAGGTAAAAAAAATTGGCCACATACTCTTGCAAAGTGACCGTAGCCTACAATGCTAAGGAAGTGTCGGACGTTAAAAAATTTTACTTAAGCGGTGAGTCGAAATAAACGATTTTTGCACCTAAAAGTAATTTTGTTTTAGAGATTTAAAAATCTATTTTCATAGGCTTTTGATCAAATATAAGATATGTATANTCTCATCTGCAATCTTTTGTTGCATTTTGTGATGTTGTTGCATTACTGCATCAATATCATCCTCCTCCTCTTCAACTGCTTTTCTCTGACGCACACCACCCTTATCCTGCTGACCTAATTTGTCAAGAATGGAATAGAATTTAATAATAAATACAATGATATCATGCATTTATGAATTATATAATATCATAGACATTCTAGAACATGCTAAAATTGTACATAGGACTACCTATATTAGATCAACCTTTTTCTACCTTTAGTCTTATTTAGATAAGATCGAAAAGCAAATGTAAACCCTCTGTTTCCCATCAACATATCACCCTTTGATAACCTTGGAGAACAGAAGAATAATATTTACTGACTATAGTGAACTTTGCTGAATTCAGGCAATCTCCAGAAGTCTGAATCAGCTAGATTGGTCAAGTTGTCTTCAATGTACATAAATATGTAATAAATTAATGTATGATGATTAAAATATAGCTGAAAAAAACCTCCTGTAGACAGTGCCAAAGAATATATCAGCATTTGCATAAAGGCATTTGCTCATGTACAAATATGCGTGTTGAACAGTAATTTCAAATCTGATTTGTTGCTTAATTCAAACACTTCCTTATAAAAGAGAGAGTGCAAGATTGGTAAATATAAGTAAAGTTAATAAAAGAAACCACTTTTACTTGATTTCCCCAGAAGCTCATCTCTCATTTCACTTTCATAGCGGGCCTTAGCTTGAAGATGCAGCTCTTTTGTTTGTGGAGTGCTACAATTATGAGAACTGTTTCTGCCTGGATTTAATTTCTGTGTAGCAGCAGCTTTATCCGTGGAAGTTAACTAAAAATAAAGGGACAATAAATCGCATATTTTATTGAAAGGTGCTAGCATAAAGTAAAATGTGGTATTTCAAAAACCTTAACATGATCTTTTTATCATTCATTAAACAAAAATTATGTTTCATAGAAGCTTTATTCCTAAAGTCAGCATAAGTACGTAAGCTACTGTGTAAATAATCTCACCATTGTTTCTGCTTCAAGTAAGCCACGAAGAAACTCAACCTTTCTGTTGTAATTTGCAAGCACCTCTTGGTTAGGTTTACTGAATAAGATTATAAAACAAGAATAATTTAACAGTTCTTTTGGTTGTAAGCCACTGAAAAGACAATTTTACATCACAATAATATGGAGGAGAAATCTAAATGTGACAAAAGCAAAGTGATGAATGAATTAATGAAAGACTCACCTTACTGTATTCATTGCAAAATAATAATGAAGCACTTGCAATCCTGCTCTTTGTAGGAATAATTATGGTGTACTCTAATTGGAAAAAATTCTAAACTTTTTTCAGCTCACACTGGAATAATAATATCTATTTCTGGGGTAGTGCTAGCAATTTTTTTTCGCTTAGCCAAATCACTTCTTTTTCATCACTTTTTCCTCCATATGCTTTAAATTTGACTAAAACAAATCAAATCATCCCTATTTTGTTTAGCCAGTTTAAGTCAGTTTTAGCACTTGGCTTAATTGGCGAGTGTTAGCACTACCCCAGTATTTAGATGCAACATGCCATACCTGGGGGATCTCCTCAGTTCTCCCAACTGGTTCTGCAGTGCATCAATATACTGAAAAGTCAAATTTTATTTTGATGACTTTGGGAGGGTGGTTAATTTTTTATTTCAAGCATTAACATCTACTCATCACACATTCATTTTAAGTGTAAAAGTCAAAGCAGATTAAGTGGGAGCAATATACTGAGTACACAAAAATAGCTGTTACCTATAATGTCCACTTAAAGGTCTTATTTCAATTTTTTCTAAAAATCAGAGCTATAGAGTGCATGCAAAATGCATGTGGAAGCTCTTCAGTAAACACAAGAAGTCGACATCTCGTCACCTACACCCCATTTCCATAGATTTTTAGATCGATCTATCCCTGTGGGGAGTCTCACTAGATTACTGTCAGCTTGGCCGGCTTAAGCGTCTGTCCCGCCTACTAAAAGCTGTAAGGGGGGTAATTAACTACGGTGACCGCACGGCTGACTGCAATCATGGACATAATAAGAGAAGGACGAGTAACGCGGAGCAAGATCAAAGGATAATCGTCTTAATGTGAGCTCTTCGCGAAACCATGTGCGTTCGGATCACGCGACCTCCCGTACAGGTAGCGAGCATATCGCAGTTGTCGATGACTTTTTGTGTCATTTGGGCAGGTAGTTCGCGATAACGTGAGTCAATCTTTCGGGTGGATGAGACAATAAAATTATAGAGATGAAGTATAAGTACAATTTGTTCTGTCAATTTGGAAACTATGTGAGAATTTGATATGTTTATTCATGGAGGAATTCAAAATGCCCTATGTGGTAAAGGCAATCTTGTTTGTTGTCGTAAAATGAGCATTCAAAATTGTACAATTGTAGTGTAGTATACTTGTTTTCAACTATGATCCGATTGGAAAATATTTTTAGTGTCAAACTTTTCTCTCTATGTGAGAAATTAGCCTGAGACGCGGCAATAATGAAACCTTCAATCGTGTCTTGAATTAAAATGACGCAATTCCTCTCCGATTTATTCAACTCGCTGACATCGTTTTAGGTCTGGTATTTTTTACGTACGAGTTAGATAAAGGTGGCATTTACACTGATGTGTGCTATATGAATAGGTTTATGTTACTTGCTTAAGTGAGCCCGAATTATGTAATGATAATTAATATTTTTAACATTCAATATGGGCTCTCGTTGCAATAGGGCACCACACACGCATTCGTGACCCACAAAAACGCACCTGTGGGTCTTTTAATATTTTTTTATCAAAGTTGACATTAATACTGCTCTGAAGTATATATATATTTACACATTACCGGCTACGGTCTGCTCCAGTCTGAGAATGATAATTATTATTTTTTTAACTTTCAATATGGGCTCTCGTTGCAATATGGCACCACACACGCATTCGTTACGCACAAAAACGCACTTGTGGGCCTTTTAATATTCTTTTATCAAAGTTGACATTAACACTGCTCTGAAGTATATATATATTCTACAGTCTGCTCCACTTTGAGAGTGAAAATTAATAGTTTTTCATCTTTAAATTGGAGTCCCTATACAGCATAGAGACGATTGACAAACACCCTCATTGGTCTTTTAATTCAAGTATAAATGTGGACATGTACACATGCAAACTTCGTGAATATATTTAGGCCTACTTGGGTAATGGTCATAAAAGTGGATCTTGATCACAACTCACCTCTGTAATTGGCTTGCTACATTGCATTATCTTGTTATCAGATACGTTTGGATAGCACCTACCTGGCTTTATTAGTCAACATGCTTTTAAACCAGTTATATATCAGTTCGACATATATCAATACAATCTTGGAAACGATAACAAGTATAGACAAAGGCCAGAGCCCATTTTAATTAGGTAACAGGAAAAAGAAACTGAAAACCCGAAACAAATTTCCACTTGTTGACGCAAGTCTATGTGCTAGCAATTACAAGATGGAGGCAATGCTGTGTCATAGCAACCACGAGGGACCGCGAGAAATTGCGTTATCCATGCAATAGAACAAAAGGATTTCAATGAGGCACAGCGCGCGCTACCTTGATAATAAGTTGTTCAGGCTCCCGTGGAGCTATCAAAACAGCTTATCTAAGACAATGGGCGAATGTTTACCCGAACGCACATAGCTTCAAAGGAAGATGCCGCGTTACTCGTCCTTCTCTTATTATGTCCATGCTGCAATTTAGCGTGAACCCCCAGGGAGTTAGGTCGATATTGTTGTACTGCCAGTACTACTGGACACATTTAAATTAATGTGACACTTACATGTCAGTATTACCTTTTCAAGCCTCCAGTCTCTCGTCTTCTCTGCTGCCATGGTCTCACAGCGGCTTAGAAGACGCATGAAGTTAGTTTCCACTTTTGATGCCATTTCGAACGTTAAATTTAATTGATATTTTTGCCAGTTTTCAACATTGTATTCCCTGCCAGCAAGGCATAATTAGTCCATCACACCGGAAGTACCTTTAAGTACTTCTTTTTAAAAAGAAGGAAAAGAACTCTCTTTTACAGGAGGTTTGAAACGGGTTGCTATTGGACACGCTACTTTATTATACACAAATACGCTAGTGTGTTGACTAATCCGAGAGTATTGAACTGTCGGTAGCATTAGCAGGTAGCAGTACGCAGATAAAGTGAACGTGTTACTAATCCTCCTTGATTAGGTATCTTTGGTGAGTAAATTTGGCATAACAAATGCTTATCAGAGCAGTAATTATTATTTTGTTTCAACTTTNATTAACACTGCTCTGAAGTATATATATATATATATATATATATATATATATATATTCTACAGTCTGCTCCACTTTGAGAGTGAAAATTAATAGTTTTTCATCTTTAAATTGGAGTCCCTATACAGCATAGAGACGATTGACAAACACCCTCATTGGTCTTTTAATTCAAGTATAAATGTGGACATGTACACATGCAAACTTCGTGAATATATTTAGGCCTACTTGGGTAATGGTCATAAAAGTGGATCTTGATCACAACTCACCTCTGTAATTGGCTTGCTACATTGCATTATCTTGTTATCAGATACGTTTGGATAGCACCTACCTGGCTTTATTAGTCAACATGCTTTTAAACCAGTTATATATCAGTTCGACATATATCAATACAATCTTGGAAACAATAACAAGTATAGACAAAGGCCAGAGCCCGTTTTAATTAGGTAACAGGAAAAAGAAACTGAAAACCCGAAACAAATTTCCACTTGTTGACGCAAGTCTATGTGTTAGCAATTACAAGATGGAGGCAATGCTGTGTCATAGCAACCACGAGGGACCGCGAGAAATTGCGTTATCCATGCAATAGAACAAAAGGATTTCAATGAGGCACAGCGCGCGCTACCTTGATAATAAGTTGTTCAGGCTCCCGTGGAGCTATCAAAACAGCTTATCTAAGACAATGGGCGAATGTTTACCCGAACGCACATAGCTTCAAAGGAAGATGCCGCGTTACTCGTCCTTCTCTTATTATGTCCATGCTGCAATTTAGCGTGAACCCCCAGGGAGTTAGGTCGATCTAAAACTTAATCTTTAGATCGATCTAAATCTCTGGGAAAGCACCCCTAGTTGCTGTTATGAGCTATTATGTTGTACTGCCAGTACTACATGACACATTTAAATTAATGTGACACTTACATGTCAGTATTACCTTTTCAAGCCTCCAGTCTCTCGTCTTCTCTGCTGCCATGGTCTCACAGCGGCTTAGAAGACGCATGAAGTTAGTTTCCACTTTTGATGCCATTTCGAACGTTAAATTTAATTGATATTTTTGCCAGTTTTCAACATTGTATTCCCTGCCAGCAAGGCATAATTAGTCCATCACACCGGAAGTACCTTTAAGTACTTCTTTTTAAAAAGAAGGAAAAGAACTCTCTTTTACAGGAGGTTTGAAACGGGTTGCTATTGGACACGCTACTTTATAATACACAAATACGCTAGTGTGTTGACTAATCCGAGAGTATTGAACTGTCGGTAGCATTAGCAGGTAGCAGTACGCAGATAAAGTGAACGTGTTACTAATCCTCCTTGATTAGGTATCTTTGGTGAGTAAATTTGGCACAACAAATGCTTATCAGAGCAGTAATTATTATTTTGTTTCAACTTTGTGGTTTAAGGAGTACTGTAGCATGTACATTTGTAATTTTAACACGTTTTTAAAAATGTAAACTCAAGACTAATGTTTTGAGAAAAAGGAGAACATAACAAACATTAATCAGATCTTAAACCAAGACGATTTGTTAGAAACATTTTATCAATCATAATTGTGTAGTTTAGGTAATTACAGTAAATTGCATATAATTTATTTATAATTGTCATGTGATGATACGTTTCAGTATATTGTGCATTGGAAAAAGTACAAGAAATCCACCAACCATGGCAGGAGTGGCCTCAGTTAAAAATATGGTGACCACTCAGAAATCTGGAGCAGAGTTTTTAGCTTCATCACATTTCTCTATTTCACAAGATCCAGCAGCAATTCTTCCTTCCATGCAGACAACTTTCAGGAAAGATTATATTCCCCATAATACAACATCAAAACCAGGCGCTGCTATTCCCCCAGCTCCTGCTGGGCTGATGCATCAAGATGCCAGATTCTTCAATGAAAAAGCTTCCGAGACTGTTAAATCATACCAATACACATCTATGACCAAACCAAAGTTGGAAAATGCACAGGAAACATTGCAAAGGACCAATTTCAAGATGGACAGGGATTTATCAAAATTCGAAGCATTCCACACAACTAATAATTTGTATTATCCACCAAGGCAAGGTTCTTCTTTTTCTATGGCCAAACCAGCACAAAACCCTATGAAGAGCAATGTACCTCAGGGGGATATAGAAAAAGCACCCCAACCAATGTCAGATTACAGAGATAGATACAGGGGTCATGACACCAGGAAATTTCAAATAGAAAAGGCTCCTTCTCAACATATAGGTAAGAAATAGAGATTTGTCATATTGAAAGAGCATGTCTTTTGTTAATAAGCAAAGTTCCATAAAATGCCACAAAAGAAAAATTGTTCTGTAATTAACCAACTCTTATGTTATTGACATGCTTCCTTTTCTTTTTGTAACATATTTTTGATTTTGTTGAAAGGGGGTCCAGCTACAATTCTTGGAGATAACAGACTGCATCACTACAGACCAACACATGGAGATGTTTTCACTGGAACTTTTTTACCGAAACTTCCTGCATATCCAGCAGTGAGTACCTTATATACACATAAGATTTGGATGTGCTTAAAATTCTTTTACAAAAAAAGTCATGTATCTTTAATAAGTATGTTAGAGTAAAAAATTGAAATGAAAAGTAAATGAAGTGCACATCAATCCAGACAAGTATGGTGGAGTGACTATTAAAATATGCACTAAACTCTGTCAGAATAAAGGATATCTTTTGAACTTGTTTGTGAAATAATGATGACAAGTTTGATTTCTTTTAGCCTGTGGGTACTAATATACCACAAGGTGACCAAGAAAAGGAAGCCACCTACCAGTCCACAATGCAGCAATCCTATCCAACACAGAATGGTGAAAGGCAGCCATACAGTAAACAGGCTGTACAAGAGATGCTTCAGCACACACACTTTCGACTGGATGATGGGCACAAAACTTGGGATACGTATCAGAGTACTCAGGAGGACTCTTACAAAGTGAAACCAATGAGTAGTAAGCAGCATTTTTGATTAGGGGTTAGGAAATGTAGAATATATACCAGTAATGAAAATTTGATTTAATAAATAGGCATAATGCTCCAGATGTGTGCAATATATAGTGCAAAGAAAGTAATTAGGTGTGCACAGGTGAAACAATGAAAAGTGACCCACCACTTATACAAAGGAGTGACAGTCATTTATGATTGGGTGCATTTAAAGTAACATCTTTCTTAGTTTGTTTCCCAGTTATCTTTTTCTGTCATATGCCCCATTTCTCAAGTTTTGTTTTGGACTGCACAACAGTATTTTTCCAAGGCACTAGGCATGAAAAGTTAAAGGGATAATAACTCTGTTTTGGCCAAAAAATGAATTTTCCTGGAGTAAACAACAATTTTCCCATACTTGCCAATGGTTAATGAATCCATTTTTACATTCAAAGTTAGTCCCCGTTTTTTTTTTCTAAAAAGTTTGGTTTTTTGTTAAAATCTCTTAAGAGATTGTAACAGAGTGTAGCCATCAATGGAGGTCACGTGGTCTAAAGACAAGCTCAGATATCAGAATAATAGCTATAACTGCCGTTTTTGTGGTAAAACAGAATATTATTTTTGTATGAGTTATTCATTATGTTTTTATTGTGAAATATAGATCTCATACGAAGAGTTATTATCCCTTAAAAAAAACACTTATCTTAATCCACACTGTTACTTTTATCCAGTAACATACTTGTTATGCAGATATTTTCTGTGTAACTGTGTTGCATTCTTCTGTTACCCATTCTCTTTGATGATGGGGTTTGTAAAAATTATTTATTTTTAGTGGACCGTTTCAAGCCAGACCGCCATCGTAATCAAAGTGACCTTCCTGAGGGCGACACTAATCCTGGGCGTATAGCAGACAGGATTAATATGACAACTAGCAGATACTACCATGGACAGGTACTATTTTTCATAACTCAGATAATCTGAAATATAGAGATTAATTTTGCTTTTGTTCTTTTTGTAAAACAATTCCCTATAAGTTGTATGTGGTACACTAGACATGCCAATGTACTATAATACTGAAAATTAATTTTTTATGCTCTTCAAACAAGTCATATTTACAATTTGGTGCATACATGAAATAAATAAACATTTTTTTTTGCTCCAGTACCCATATGGGTTTTCTAACCCAGTTGTCTCAGGTGCTAACAAAAGGACTGAGAGCAATGTGTGGTTTGGAGAACCCAGGATGAACAGTGGGTTTTATGACACAACCATGGGTGATGAATTCTCACCTAAGAACGTCCCATACTCATACAACAGGTCCAACTTCCATACTCAAAGTGCAATACCTGTAAATTATTATGGTAAGTTGAAAAAATATATTCCAAATCTGAAAATTCTACAAAAATATTATGACAGGGGCACATGACTGGGGCAATTGACTCATAATCATTGAAACTGGCTTTTTTTTATAATCAAGGATGTGTCATCCATGTTTTACTTTAAAGCGGAAATGGCTCATTCCCAATCACTCTGTAAGAAAACCCTTAAATCTCTTTACAGGTAATGAACTGACCAACCCTACCTACTATAGTGATTATCAAGATCCAAAACAGAAAAGAATGATTCCAGATCCCAAGGCTGTCGATAATGTAAGTTTTTCAATAATTTTTTCCCTTATGAAATAATTAGTACTTGTACAAAATGAGCATTTTCACTTCAACTCATCAAGGTGATAGATGTCAGTTTTCCAAAATATACATAATTTATCACCAAAGCGTTTTTATTTGCTCAAATTATCTTATGAAAAAATAATAGGTTTTAAGTCTCGATTCTGTATCGATTCCAATTTTAATTTGTGGCCCCTTTTTTTTCTTTAGTTACGAGAAACCCACATCAAGCCACCATTAAAAGGAGAGAGAGACTTTATTACAACACACAACATTCAGTTTATTCCAAAGAAAATGGAGAAGCAAGTTTTGGTCGACTCTGGAAAGTTACAGCGGAGTTCTGTGCCTTTAGGGACATTAAATGTATAAATTCAACTTCAGAGATGGGTCTCTTTCTCCCATCTATGTGAAGAACCAATACCCAGGATTATGCTGAAATATGATAAGGGAAAACTGTTCTTGAAAAAAGACAAAAGTTGTATAGGATTATCAGGACTAGATTATTATGAAACTTTGAAAAATCATATTGTGTATATACTAGTATATATGTTATGAATAAAAGTCAAATGAATGTTTTTTTCTAAAGTTATTTTATTGTTACTGAAAAAAATACATCATCCAGAGTAATTAATGATTACAACAGTATCATGTAACATTTACCAATGGCCTAGATTATTTCAATTTTGCATGACACTCGTGCAAAACAAAAAGTCAACAGTGCAATAATGTCATCTTTTTCCATTCCCATGGCAAGGTAACTCCAAGAGACTTTCAGCAATGAAATTTATCATATAAATTACATCATAACTCAACTTTTAAAAAAAATGTTAATATGGAGCTTTTGGATACACTTGTATATCAACCATGTCTTTAACTGGACTATCCCCATATTCAGGAGACTCATCCATCAAGACTGTATGCTTGCGATGAGGCTTCCTGAGCCACTTTTCCACATTTCCAGCCTCGTCATATATTGGGATCCTTTTTCTGATACTTTCATTGCTTCCAAACAAGTCCCGGTGAGCATAAAATTCAATCCCACTTGGTATTACCCATCGCTTGTTAGGGTTCCTGTAAACTGGCTTGCCATAGTAGGTACCCACTGTCCAACCTGGCACGTCTTTCATTAATTCAGCCTCTTCCTCTCTGTTCTTCACCAGTTGCTTCAAAATCCTGCAAGCCAATTTAAAGGTACATATGAATCAAGCAACAGTGAGACACGGATTCCCAGTAACACATATAAACCACTTCTATTAGTTTCTTATACGGCTCAAATAAAGTCGATATGCCAAGGGGAAAACCAAATTAAACCCTAGATCAGCCATAAAAAGAGTTTTAAACTGCACCTTTAAAGTTTTGGTCATGAACTTTACCTACTGATCTGACCTACTTATCTTCCCCATTTATATACATCATAGAAAACAAGCAGAAAAATCTGTTCAAATTTTTCAAGTAATATAAAACGATGTCTTTTGGTATTTCTCTAAGTTATGCTATTTAAAACTATGTGGTGGCATTTGGTTGAATTTGTAGCAAAAAATTGAGTTCATACGTATCTTTAAGGGTAAGGTAAGTATCACACATAAATAAATAAAAATATCAAAGTTTGAAATGAAGTGAGCAGATTTCCAGTAATGGATATACTAGTAAATCACTACTTCCAGTATCTCACACAACTCAAACTAGAGGATCAGAGAGGCGATACCGCCTCCGGATATTGTACCACCAGCTGGAGTAAGCGCATTCATATGGAAAACCCCCCAAAAAAGGGACACCAACACCAGTCTTGCGCTTGATAAGCTCTATAAAATACAATCAAAAAGAGCTCTCAAAATATGCAAAAAAATTTAACTAAAAATGGTACAATCAAGCAGATTTTCGAATTGACCTGTATTTTCCTAACATTATTCAATCCTGTGATTCTCTAGACAATAGGCCTATTGGTTTTCCTTGAAATGTTGCATATATGCTGACAATAGAAAAAACCTAGAGGCAACACTGGGCATATCTCTACTAGTTTTGAAGATATGAGGGGCAAGAAAATATGCAAAGCTCAGTTCATGGTGAAAAAGTAGGTCAAAGGTCAATTTCAATGTCACAGTATATGACTTTCTATTCAAGTTCAATAATAACCATGGGCATTTCTTTGCCAATTTTGGAGATTTAAAGGCAGAAAACATATAAAAATCAGTTCATCATAAAAAGTAGGTCAAAGGTCAATTTCAAGGTCAAG
This sequence comes from Lingula anatina, assembly GCF_001039355.2. Next base: position 334,371 of record NW_019775466.1, on the reverse strand, counting down.
GTTAGATAGCCAGCATATGACTTCCTATTCATGTGAAATAGTAACTATGGGCATATCTCTACCAGTATTGAAATTATATGCATTAAAAAAGTTGCAAAGTTCAGTTTATGGCGAAAAGTAGGTCAAAGGTCAATTTTAAGGTCACAGTTAGATTGCCAGTATATGACTTTCTATTCATGTTCAATAGTAACTATGGGTGTATCTTTACCAGTTTTGGAGATATAAGGGACTTAAATGTTGCAAAGGTCAGTTCATAGTTAAAAGTAGGTCAAAGGTCAATTTCAAGGTCGCAGTTAAATTCCCAGCATATGACTTCCTATTCAACTTCAATAGTAACTATGGGCCTATCTCTGCCAGTTTTGGAGATTTAAGAGACTAAATGTTACAATTTTGGAGTTACAATAATGTGCCATAAATTTCCTACAGAAGAAATTAATTGAAATAAAGAAAAGGTCATTTTGGTTGAAATTCTTGAAATGGGAGGTGCTCAGAAGTTCCAGATGTTCAAATTTCATGAAATAATGTCATTTTTGACCAGAAGTTGTCTGCCTCGCCAACCCTTATGTTTTATTTTCCAGAAGTTCAAAATTTATAATACGTTACTGTATTGCACATTTTGCTTTCACCACCACAATGTACTTTTTGATACAGCATAACTCGTAAACCGTATGGAAATAAAAAAAAGAGACCACTTTCAGTGTTGGGCTTGACATGCTCTACAAAATGCAAAAAAGAACAGGTCTCTAGCACCAACGGTTCCCGAGTTAGAGACAGTTTTCAGTTTCGGTAACTTATGCCGCTACTCCAGTGAAAATGCACTGATTGACCCCAACTCACGGAGATGAAAGATGACCTGAAGGGTAACACCTGCCAATAATATTATAGGCTAGGTCTGAGTAGTTTCTGAATATTAGCGCAAATAAATTTTTTTCGTAAAAAAATTTAGTTTTTTTGAAATTTTTGGCCCATTTGACCTTGAAAAAAAGGTCAAAGGTCAAATCCAAGGGCATATTTGAAATCTACACAGGAGGCTTTCAGATAGCCGTCTGTAGAAATTTTTCCCATAATTCATTTGGTATGGTAGATAATTAGCATTTAATTTTGCCAATTTTGGACAAGGGTGCATTGCAATGAGCGCCACACCTAGACCCCTAAACCGATGAAGCCCAAATTTTACGTGGAGCGAGTTGAGATTATAGGTGACCTAAATCCAAGAGATGGGTACGCAGGCCCTTGTAGTCTAGGAGGAGAAGCGGTAACGGTAACATGGCGTTAAAGTCTGCCAAACGATGTAGTAATGCTGCCTGCACAATAGCATTAATTCCCATAATTTAAATTTGGTTTGGGGAAAACGACCGAGGGGAATATTTATAACACAGAAAGAGAGCAGACAATATCTGTTCAAATATCATAATTAGGGAAACATGAAACAATACCGTTTGGTATTTCTTTAACTCATATTTGAAACTATATAGTGGCATTTGGTGAAGTTAAATGGCAAAGATTTGACATGAGACGACTTGAGATGTAGTATTAAAGAACATCAAACCATATCTAGCAGATACAGATGACATGAACTGACCATACAACATTGGTCAAAAAGGTTGTCCCACCTTCAGTATCCTGTGCTTTTATTTATAAATGATCACATCACAGGTGAAGATTGTTATAAATAGTGATTTTCATTACAGATACCATAAGTAACATGATCAGTGATACAGAAAATACAAACTATCGGTGAAGATATCAATATTTAATACTATTTATTCACATTTATTACATGTACCCCCTCACATCCGACGTTTCACTGTGATTTTCACAGAAGTAAAGAAATGTCCATTAAATTGAAATGACACCACCAAATGTCACCAAATTTACACACATTTAGCATTAGGCTGTGCTCGTTAATGGCTCCTTGTCTAATAGGGTTTGTGTTTACCACGTACTGTAATTACTTCCTGTAGGTGGCGCGGCCTGCCTTCAACAGGGGTAACAATTCTGTTTTATGGGATATTGTTCCATTCTTCCTAAAGAGCTTGGGGGAGTTGGTCCAGATTACTAGGAATTCGGTCCTCCTTTCCATTCCACACTTCAATTCATGCCACAGATGTTTAGTAAGGTTAATAACATGGCTCAAAGGTGGTTGCTCTATCCTCTGAACATTGGGTTTCTGCAACAAATCACTCAGCAGACGAGAGTAGTGAGCATGTGGAATTCCACAATGACGCCTGCAGTATCCCTGAAGTCACCTTTTGCAAATGGAGTTAGATATTTGTTGAGAACGTTTCAGTGAATTGCCCCAATAACGTTCTTTTCCGGAAAGAACAATGCACTAAAACCATCATGACAGCACACTTGCAAACAGTTCTCATGTGGTGAGTGATTTGTTCTGAGACCGGAGAAACCATATTTGAATCCTGATAATAAACCTACTGAGAACCCGTGGCGTGAATTAAAGTGTGCGATCCAGAGGAGAACCAAACCCCAACTAGTCCTGACCAATTCCGCCAAGCTTTTTAGGAAACACGGGGCAAAATCCTACAAAACAGAAATGTTACCCCTGTTGAAGGCGGTGGCGCCGTCTACAGGAGATAATTACAGTCCGCGGTAGCCACACACACTAATAGACACATGACCTTTAACGGGCACACCCTAATGCTAAATGTCTGTAAATTTGGTGACTTTTGGTGGTGTCTTTTCAATTTAATGGGCATTTCTTTACCTCTATAGAAATGACACTGGAACATCGGACGTGAGAGGGTACATGTAATCAATGGGAATAAGTGGTATTAAATATAGATATCTTAACCGCTACTTAGTATTTTCTGTACCAATAATCATGTTAGTTATGGTATAATGAAAATCACCATTCATAGCAATTAGCACCTGTGATGTGATCATTTATAAATAAAAGCACATGAAACGGGGGGTGGGACAACCTTTTTGACCAATGTTGTATGACCTTGTGATTAGTGTCTGCCTCCGAAAAGGGAGGGCATGGGGGTTACCCCGTCCGGGGACATAGCATAGTCTTTATAAATGGTACCTGCTGGGCACTCAGCAGATAAGGGTTGAAGCAGGGTCCCTGGTCAGACAGAGAACAATATTGTAAACTTGCTAGTACTTAGTACCTCATATGGCAGTGGGGTTGCATCCTCTCCAGGGAGGCGAGATTATCAACACAGATTGTAATGACCAGGCGTCTTAGAGAGCATTCACATCGAGAAGAGCCGTGGTCTAGCAAGGCCGAGACCTAAATATGGCGGACCTACATGAAAGGAAGACTGCCTAATCCTTCAATGGTCTCTCAATGACATTCATTGATCGCCTAATCCTTTCATGGTCTCTCAATGACATTCATTGAGAGACCATTAAAGGATTACGTGGTGTTCCTTTAATGTAGGTCCGCCATATTTAGGTCTCGGCCTTGCTAGACCTCAGCGCTTCTCGATGTGAATGCTCTGATACTGTATTAATGAACATAATTGTCCTTACTGCTAAGTCTACAGAACAGATTTAGAATTTATACTTAAATAAATATATTATTATTATTACATACAATGATGTGGTCCATCCAAATGACTACATCTCTTTAAGGAACATAACCTAACATTTATACTGAACTAATCTAAGTGAAACCTGGTCACTTACATTCTATCTTTCTCTGCTGTTAAGAAAGGCTCCAAGGCGGCTATCATATCCATAGCGTGTACTTGCCCCATACTGAAAACAATTGACTGAGCATTTCAATGGTTCATATTACAGCGCATATAGTACACAACCTGTCTTGATGCATGATCATATCCCTCCAGAAATACACACTATGACAGCTCTATATTGAACAGTTTGGGTCTCAGAGTTAAGATTTATTGTCTGAACATAGTGTAATAACTACTTTCTCTCATTTCACTATAATGTACCAGATTGATTTGACAACCTACCCACAAAGTACATATATAAAATATTACTAGAACAAAATTTAAGAAAATAAAGAGCTTCTAAAAATCTCAAGACTTACTTCTCAGCTGCAAAATTACGTAAGTGAAAATATATAGCACCTCCCATAACAGCTGTACCAAATGCAAACCAACGATACCCTGTTAAAAAAGAAACACATTTCATATATTCACTTACTGCTGAAAATTATACTAATACTATTATTGGTGACATTTGTATTCTCTTTAATGCAAAGGTATGCTATCATAATTCATAATTAAAGAATAAAGATATAATTTTTGCATTTGAAAATGTCCCAAACTTGCCAGTCATACCATTTAACATTCTTACAGTCGGCATGACGTCACAAGATGGCCGCCACGGCCGGACTAGGGTAAAACAATCGGTAAGCCCCAATGTTAAAATGATCAACTTTGATCGTCTGTATCTTTCACACCGGTAGATAATTAACCTTGACAACTGTTTAATTATATCAACATAGGTGTTTAGCGTCAGGAAATGGCCATCAAGGACCCTTTCTAGTATTGATACCGATTTTATCAGCGATTGACAGGCACCTCTCTTAGATCGCATTCACAACAAATTGAGCCAGGCTTTACAAATCCTGGGGACTAAATATGGCGGACGTACATGAAAGAAAAACCACCTAATCTTTTAATAGTCTCTCCCCCTCTCACACGCCTCCCCATGTGTCGTCCCAATGGAGCCGAGATTTAATGACTGTCCCCCCACAGGGACAACGTGCGGGGAGGCGTGTGAGAGGCGGAGAGACTATTAAAAGATTAGGCGGTTTTTCTTTCATGTACGACCGCCATATTTAGTCCCCAGGATTTGTAAAGCATGGCTCAACTCGTTGTGAATGCTATCTTACACTGTAATTATATGAGCTGCAGTTACCGGTCTGATTGTTTTTCAGGTAAGGAGTTGCAATGGCTTTGTTATCTGCTGAATCTGTCCACTGACAGCGATTGAACAGAACTTACCTGGATCTTCAAACAGTCATAGAGCCCTTTGATGTGGTTTAATTGGAAGAAAGTGATCTTATCAGTTGGTGTCAATGTAGCAAACAGAACTAAATCAGATATGATCTTCACAGGTGCTGTTATTGTTTTTGTCTTTGAAAAGGGGAGCTGAAAGAAAGCTCTAATGACAATTTTCTCGTCTGATTTTACTACTGAAAGTACATGCCATTTTGAGAATTTTAACAAGTTTTTTCCAGCAATTTTTAATACCCATGTAGCTGCAGACCGGATTGAGATCATGGACAGGAATTAAATTTTTACATACTCAATAAATCATTTAATTATTGTATAATGAAGTGTGAAAATGGCAATTATGTGCTATTGGAAAATATAACTAATACTTTTTCTTTTTGATGTTGCACACTTTCAACAAGAGAATAGAACACAAGAAAGGCTATCAATGCACATGTGCAGGGATAATCCTGGGCCGCGTGATTGCGCCAAATGCGAGAGCCTTTTCTCAAAGGCGCAAGTAAAATTCTAACCTGCGCCATTTTGGCGCGTACAAATAGCAGAAACTTTTTTTTCATAATAAAGATCTCCCTACATAATGATGTTGCTCGAAGTGCGTGTAGCGATGTTGCGCGGGCTGACATGTGACCCGTTTCACAAAAATTTATCGAAACTGAAACAAGTACGCAATGAAAAACATGTAATGCTCAAAACACTGAAAACAGGTCGCGCACGGACCTCTGAGAACACCTAACTACACAAGCTGGGTAAACAAGTATATTCTCAGTTCAGTTGGGCCACATGTTGAGTAATCGATAAATGAAAAGGAGAAATATTCGTCTGTTTTTTAGATGGGTGCTTTTAACTAAATTTCAACAGACTTTATTTTTGTAATTTTGCACCTTTAGCAGCGCTACATGTCTCTAAATGAGGAACAACATCGTTTTCAATGCGGGAATTGCGCAACTGGATGCACAGTCAGGATTTAAAACTGCCCATCATTATATCCACCTAAAGGAACCAGTTTAGATATTGAAAAAATTGCACTTTTTTTAGGTGGGGGTGGAGGAACTGTGCAAGTGGAAATTAGCTGGGGGACAGTTGAAACTCAGCAGTAAGCCTGAGTGGACAGGTGTCCTGAAAAATAAGCGTTAAGCCCTGCAGCAGTGTAATATTAATAATAATCACAAAGACTTAATGTATAAGTACAATAATCGATATGCCAACTAATTTTAGTAATGTTATGTAGTTGCTTGCTAGATTTTTATGTAAATATAGATATATGTAAGACGGGTTTCTCTCAGCTAAGATCATTGCTTAATTGTTTTCAGGTTAAAAAAGAATTCAAATATTTTGAAAAATAAAAATTCTTTTTAGAGCAATGGCTTTTTTCACAATAAAATGGGAATTGTCAACCTTTTCCATGCAGTGCTATTACTCAGCACAGTACAATGATTAATTTTTGGGACAGTACAATTGTTAATTTGGGAGATTTTTCCACACACTACAATTATTTAGAACTCAAGAGTAATAGCATCAAGCCTTTTTTCAGTGTTTTTAATCACATAAAAATATTGAAATATAATGAATTTTTTGCCAAATAATTCACGTCACACATTTTTTAAAAATGGCCCACTTTTTTTGACCAAGTGGGCCAAAATGGCCCAACCAAATTTTGACCCAGGAAGATCCCTGCATGTGAACTTGAAGAAACAATCGGGTGGAGCTGTTTGCTGAGTTTAATCTATTAACCCATGCTTAAGTTTACAGCAGTTATAAAAAAAAACACTCAGCAATCAAATCTTCGTTATGGATTCAGTGTTTTTATTCCTTACAGGTTTTATATCATAAAGTTCCAATTCATTTTTACTGTACAAATGTTAATTTAGAATGCAACTTTACAGCGTACGTCAGGGAATTTTATAACTCCTTATAAAAAGAAATAAAATGTATTGTAAATTTAAAGTCAACAAGCTTTATTGTATCTTTCATTTTGCATTTGGTTAAGAATTCAAAGTGATTTATGACGGTTAAATATGCATTCAATTCGGATTTTTATAGATCATACTTTGTATTGTGATACTGATCAAGTCTGATGTTGATAAAGTCGCCCCTGACGCTAGAAAATCTCTTTGATGGCCATTTCCCTGAGCTAAATACATAAGTGAATATCAACAAACAGTTGTCACGCGTATTTGTTCACAGATATACGCGATACAGATGATAAAATATGCCTATTATAACATGTATCTGATGTTAACTGAAATTGCAGCCCGTCGGAGGAGTGTTGGTATTATCGCTGATAAAATCACCATCAGCTCTAGAAAATCCTCCTGGGGCCCATTGACTGACGCTAAAATCCCAAGTGAATATGACCAAGTGGTTGTCACAAGAAATTGTCCTCTTGTCTGTTTGATATGAACGATCAAAGTTCGCCATTTTAACATTAAGAGTAATGGGCGCAAGCCAATGTTTTACCCTAGTCCTAAAATCGAGCCTCGTTCTGGGTTAGGTAATCCGGTGTCACGTGAAGAAACCGTCGTCGTGAATAAACCGTTCTGACAGATTATTCACGCGGGGGTATCAGTCTGTTGACTTACAGTATGTAGCTGCACATGCATTTTCAACATTTCCCCGTAGAGATGTAGTATTATCAAACACACAATTTCTTTTTAATGAAAATGACTGAACTCTGAATTGAAAGAACATTGTAGAGTGAAAACATTTGAGTCTACGATCTACGACGTTTTTCACACAGAGCAAAACAGTTCAGTCACGATCAAAAGCTCACTTCCACATTCCCCCGTATACTGTAGTAATAAGATTATCAAATACATACTCTCTCATGATGAAAACCACTGAATTATGAATTGAAAGATCATAGTTCAGTGCAAACATAGCGCCTACTTAGGACGTCATCGTCATATCGGAAGTTACTTCTTTCTATTTACCCTCAATGCGCATGTGCAGAACGGTTTCGTCACGGCACGGGTCTATCACGCCACACCGGAAACCGACTGTAAGAATACCACAATTTAGAACGTCATAACTGATAAAGGTACTCTCCACGGGATTTACTCTTTATTTTTCAAGGAAAAATTCCATGGACTTATAAACATTCAGAATAAAACTTAAAAAGGCATGCTTTATAACGATCTAAAAAGTAAGAGTCGTTTTATAACACCTGTTAACGGTTTTATAAATTACTTAAGTTATGTGGTTCTTAGATTCGCCAACCGATCAAAGCAACCGTTCAAGCCATTGCATCTAAATTCTAATGTATCTTCGTGTTTCAGTAGCTTAAATATAGTTTATAAATAACAATCTACCTATATTTCTTCGATGACATAATACTTGAGCTACAGAAAGTGTTGATACCAAAGATTACTTAATTTAACTCGCGGTCAAGTGGAATTTGGAAAGTTCAAGACGTAGTTTTAGACGAATACTCCGTGTCACCACGCCTCTTAGCGGACTTAAATGGACATTTGTCTGTCCTAAACTTAAATATAATAAACTTATTTGTTACCCGAAAAGTTTTTCCTTGGAACTTTTTGCCACATGGGCTCACTATAGCCGCCAGGCCGCGGCATTTCTTGTCTGTACTTGATGTTCGCCATTTTGGTGGTTGTTGGAGGTCAAACCAGATGGTAAAGTAAAACGCAAGACGTAAATTATGTCTTCACGAAGTTACAAGATAAAATGTGTATTTCAGTAACAATGAATTTGTGCTCCTATTATGTCACAATCCATGTTTTATGGCTGAATTTTTAGGGAAAACATCTCATGAAAAAGACATTTCCTTACGACTTATTCCCAGATTGCAATTTTAATTAGTTAACGCAAAACGATACAGTGCAGCAACGCTCTCAGCAATGCCTTTCAAAAATAATAATAAACCCTCTCATTTAGCGCTCACTTACGGTTCTCAGTCTGACCTAGAACATATTGTTTTTCTCTTTTAATGAAAAATAATCTTAATCTGTTCTAGGACACTCTGAAGGACTTCCTAAAAACAGTTCTTGAACTGTTAAATTCATAATCACAGAACAACATTTGAGCTGTAAAAAAAAAAAAAAAAAAAAAAAAAAAAAAAAAAGTAAGAGACCATTCCCAGAGGGGTCCGCCATATAGATAAACGTCCCAATAAAATATTCGTCCCGATAGATACGTCTCTATACATACACGTCTCAATAGATTTACGTCTCGTTAAAACGTTCCGATAGATCTACCAACAGTTTCCTATAAACCCACGTATCTATAGATCCAGGTACCGCTAGATCCATCTATCTGACATCGTAATTAATCGGCTAAAATGCCGATATAAACTTGAGATACAGGTATGAGGCTTTCGAGATGCGAGTACTGACCCACTCAGTGAGATGACTTAATTACAACCTGATATTTATTTATTTATATATTTATTAGGTGTTCAAACAAGACATAGGCCTACATGTACGTTCGCGTCTACACGTCTTTAGGCCTACTATCGTTTACTATCATTTACTCCATTCCGCAATGTAGGCCCTAAGCACGTAACTTCATCAATGTAAACTACTTGGACATAAAAACGACACAAATTCGTTATTATGTCCAAGATGTAAGTAACTTCTATATATATATAAATAGCCGATTTTTGCCTGCAAACTTTGGGTATGTTTGTCAACCATACAGTAGGCCTAATGGTTTCTATCAAGTATACAAGACAGTTATCAGGCAGAATCATTCATGAAATGCCCAAATAAATCATACACAGTATAAAATAAGAAGGGTTTACTTGTAAAACTCTTAACATTATTTCATCAACTTTTGCCGAGTTCTTAATTGACGGGGGTGTGTGTGTGTGTGTGTGTGTGTGTGTTTTCTTGGATTAATCGCTATGAAAAAATATATAATCTTAGGTTCCTGTCAGAAGCCTTCGTAATCAAAGCTAAATGAATGTAACATGAAAAAAACAAAACATCTAGTGAAATCATAAATTTCCGTCAGATAATGCATTAGTAGGCCTAATGTAAATTACCCGAGTATTGCGTAAAAACGATCTATAGTAGAATAATAAATTGCTGATAGGATTAATATGTGTACTCTCGTTTTAAACAGTGCATTTTATGTACTGAGTAGTATACCAACCATTTTGAGCAATAGTGTACCTGTAATGGATCTATCGGTATTTGGATCTACAAATACATGGATCTATAGGTATGCGGATGTAAAGGACGTGGGTTTATGAGGACGTCGTATCTATAGGAACGCAAATTTATAGGACGGTGGTAAAAAATCGGATCTATCGGTATTTAAATCTAAAAAGACGTTTTTTCAGTTTTCCCTTTATGTATCTATCGGGAACGGGAGTATAGGGACGTGTAATATTTTGGGACTAAATTTTATCCGTACGTACCCTTCCCAGAGACTATCGTTAACATTGGAACGAACTATCTCCAGGGGAATTCTCGCTTTATTGCAATTAACTTGGGCGGCTTAGATGTCTGTCACGCCCACTGAAGCTGATAATAATAATAAACAATCGTTTAACAGCTTTAGTAAGCGTGCCAGCCCCTATTTCACACAGACTACGAATCCCACGAATCGCCAGGAATTGACAAATTTCAGGATTCGTGAGGATTCGTGAGATTTTGCAAATTTTCTGGCCTAATTCGACACGCTCTACGATTCAGTTACGATACAGGTGCGATAGTGTTACGAATATTCGTGGGATTCGGCTTGAATCGCACGAATATTGTCAAGAATTCACTACCATTTTTTTGGAATCGGGAGTTCGTGGCCAAAATTTTGAACAGCTGAAAATTTTGCCACGAATTCCCGATTGATCAAGAATTGCAAGAACTGACTACGATTATATACGAATCTGTTAAGAACGTCACGAACTGATTACGATTCAACCAAGAATCCTGAAATTTGTCAATTCCTGGCGATTCGTGGGATTCGTGGTCTGTGTGAAATAGGGCCATCAATGTTTTTGCCACGAATTCCTGTTGGTCAAGAATTGCAAGAACTGACTACAAATATACGAATCTGTTAAGAACTTCACGAACTGATTACGATTCAACCACGAATCCTGAAATTTGGCGATTCGTGGGATTCGTGGTCTGTGTAAAATAGGGGCATAAGCCACTTCATACCCCCGTCACACTAGAGGCGGAATGAGCAAGAATGCCGTCGAAGAGACAATTCTTTGTGCGCTCCTGGATATTCGAAGAGCATTCTAAAAATTCCGAGTGCATTCTAAATATTTTACCCATTCATGTGGCATTCCGAATGTTTTTGTCATGTCAAAAACTTTCGAAGTGCATTCCAAGAGGAAATTTATCGCAATATCCCTACAGTATTTCAACTACATTCGAGCTGCATATGAGGGGTAATATACCTGGAATGTGCAAGAATCATTCCAGGCGGGTTCGATGTGCATTCATAGTATTCCAGGGGCATTCTTACAAAGCCATGACAAAAACATTCGAGCCGGCCACAAGAATGGGTAAAAATATTTGGAATGCACTCAGAATTTTTAGAATGTTTTTAGAATGCTATTCGAATATCCTGAAATGCACAAAGAATTGTATTTCCGACGCCATTATTAAAGATACATACAAAGTCAATTTTTTGTCATAAAAACCAACCAAGTGCCAGCATATAGTTTCAAGTAGTATAACTAAGAGAATTACCAAAAGGCCTTGTTTAATTTTACCCGAAAGTGATGTTTGAATAGATTTTTCTGCTAGCATTCTAAGCTGTATGTCAATGGGGCAGAAAAGTAGGTCACGAAAGTAGGTTAAATTGACAACCAAAAATTTAAAGAAAGGATCACTCTAAAGCTCTTTTATGGCTGATCGGGTGATTTATTCAGTTTATCCCTTGGCATGTCGAATTTATTAGAGTCGTATAAGAAACTAGTAGAAGTGGTTTACATGTGTTACTGGGAATCCACGCTCCACCGATGCTCGGTTCGTATGTACCTTTAATCATTCCGCCTCTAGTGTGACGGGGATTTTATACTCCACCAGAATGTTTCGAATGTGCCTCGGATGAGCTGAAATATTAATTTTGCCAGCAATCGAACTACACTAGTGCGCCGTTCAAAGTATATTCTAAATATTCTTACTGCCTTCTTACAGCATTATAAATATTCCTAGTTTTCCAACTACATTCGAACTGCTTTTGAGAGCTACACAGTCGAAAACGCACTCATCATTCCAGGCGAATTCAAGCGCATTCTGAGTATTCCAACGGTACTCTTACAATAATTAAGGTCAATTTGAAATTTTCCCCCGAATGTGGTTCGAATTTTAAAAATTCTTCGTTCGGGCTCATTCTTCTTCATTCCTGCTGATTCCGAATAAGTGTGACGGGGGTATTAGCTGAAAGCAATTTAGAGAGAGACCCCGTGGAGATGGGCCGATCCTGTTAGATCGATCTAGGGACGGGAACCCAGACCCCATTCCCACAGATTTTAGATGGATCTATCCCTGTGGAGAGTCTCACGAGATTACTGTCAGCTTAGCCGGCTTAAGCGTCTGTCCCGCCTACTAAAAGCTGTAAAGGGGTAATTAACTACCGCGCGCGCTCGGCTGACAGCAATTTAGCGTGAACCCCCAGGGAGTTAGGTCGGCCTAGATGGATCGATCTTAATCTATGGGAATGCAGGCCCAGTCTAAGGTTATACCAAAAAGAAAATGTTCCGTCAAGTGAATTGGAACAACTTCTCAAAGATCAGTTTATTCAGAGGTGGAAGTCAGAGATTATTTAGTTATTACAATTAATAATACCTATTACCTAGACACACCTTTTGAACTAAAATATTCCACATTAAAAAAAATCAAGTCTGTAATTTCGACCCTTAATGTGTTTGGTGAAATAAGGTAGGGGCATTGTGAGCAAATGTTAAAAATTGTCAATTTAAAACCGATATATACATATGGTACCATCTTCTAATTCTTATTTTTATTTATTTATTTCATTTTTTTCGATATTTATATTCTGTGATATATAAACGTAGACATATTTTATGATATCAATAATAAAATGTCAACTTTAGATAAGTAGGTCGTAAAAATGGTACCACAATTGTAAAATAATTATACATAAGAAAAAGAGCATCGGTGTCTAAGATGCAATTCAAACATTATTTTAACTACATCTCCACCGATAATTCTTGCCATTTTAATGTTATCTAAAGGAGTTTCAATGCGTTATAAAAGCCTACATTTGGCAAAATAGCTTTCCCTCTGTTTCTTTTATGTGAAAAACTTATCTTATTCTCCGAACTTTTTTTTCGTTTTTTTCACCACCACCATATATTAACCTTTTTTTATCTTAGACAAAAGTACAAATGGACACACAAGATCAGATAACTATTTACCAGTCCATAATAAGGTAGGGCTTAGAGTATGGCGGCATTGAGCGCATTCAGAACAGAGTACTAACAGATCCGAGGATCAAATATGGCCGACCCACTTGAATGCTTGTTGCGTAACCCCTACGGGGTGTCCATCCGTTGTCTAATCGGGCCGTCTGACCTTGTCTGTTAAACCCTGCGAGTTTACCTCTGGTATGCATTCAAAGAGTAGTTTTCTTTCAATTTCGTGATGATCGCATTCTAGGAAGAAATGAAGTTCATCTTCCACCTTGTCACAGTGGGAACATTTTCGGTCCTACAGTTGTGCCTTGGGGTTTGTATGTCGCTCTCTTTCAATTTCTAGGTCGTGATTACTTATTCGCATTTTTGCCAAAAGTATTTTTTGTGGGTACGTGGAATATTAATTTTTAAGAATCTTTCGGGCTCATAGTAATTGTTAATTTTTCTGTATGTTTTAAGTTTATTATTTTCCTCTCTGTGCAACTCTTCCCCAAAAATCTTGTTTTATTTTGATGGCTATATCATTCTCTAGATTTTGCTGATTGTGGATTTTATTGTCAATTGGACCAAATATGACATTGCCCAAAACCAGTTATTTCTCCTTTCTGTTTGTTCTCTGTTGTAGGCTTGTTTGAAAATTCTTTGCTCTGGGAGGTTATTCAGCCTTTCACTGTATCTTGATACTAATTTGACAGTGTCCAAGTATAATGGGAGACGCCCAGGTTCTGCACGACAGGCATTTTTGCTGGCTGATCTTCTCACACCAAGTGCCCATTTACACATTTTAAGTGTATACGTTCATAGGGCATTTTGCTTATTTTATTTATTGACCAGGCCCATTTCAAAAGTGGGGTTAGTTTTCTTAAAAATCGCACCTTTTTTTACCATGAATCCTTCGTGTACGTAGCTAAAATTTTATCCAGAGGGGACCTATCCCTCCCCCCTTACGGGCCTGATGACATTATTTTTTCTGAGATTTATTGTGCCCAATTTCACATCCATATAACATTTCATTTCTGATAGAGCCTTCACCAGTCGCTTTTCCATTTTTCAATTTTTTTGATAAGTTTTTTACTTCTCAAATGCTTATGGGGTTATTAAGGACAGGATCTCCTTCTGTTCTCTCATATTTACTAATTTCACGATCTATTCGCTGATCATCAGTAGGGGGAATTCCGCAAAGTTGTTGGAAATGTTGTTGCAAAATCTCAGGACGAATTATGTTGTTTTTTTTTCTTCTCTATCCTTTAGTTTTTTAAGAGTTTGCTAGAACTCTTTAGGGGTTTTTTTCAGACACCAGTTTATTTAGGATAACATTTTTGTACTCATTCTTTCTTTACTAGTTGTTTATATTTCTTTGTAGCTAGGTGGTAGGTTTGTGAAATGTAGTCGTGTGTGTGTGTGTGTGTGTTTGTAGTAGTAGTAGTAGTAGTAGTTTTCCAAGATGTTTTATATTTCTTCTGACTTCAGAACACGTGCTGTCAAACCATGGTTGTTTTTTATTCGTTTTTTCTTATTTGATCTCATGCTTATAGAATTGACTTTTTTACGCAAAGACAAATTTGCGGTCATTTTCAATTATATTTTATTAATTCATCACAGGCACATTTTAATCTCTCTTTAGACTCAACGGTTTTGAATAAAAGCATGCCGTGGTTGTCAGTAGATTGTTAAATGTGAATTTTTTATAAATATAAAGATATAACGTGCACGGTCATATCAAATTTTTGTACATGTTGCATCTGAACTCATGAAAAATCGTCACTGGATTTATAACATCCCATTTGTGACCCAGGCACTAATATATCACACTAAAAAGAACCGTCACAGATTTAATTAGATGGTTATTTGCTGGTCAGAGGAATTCGCAATTGTGAAATCTTCTGAAATTTTAACAGAGAGTAGATAAATTATATTGAAAATCAATAAAACGATTTTCCAGAAATGCGTTTATTTCTGTTTTATCTTCATCTCCGCATCAATAGATTTCCCTTTTCAGCAAAGACGCTACACGTTCTTTTCAATACCTCTGTACAAATATTTTATCAAACATACGAAAAGTATAATTCACGTCTTAGTATCCTTACGAGTTTATGGTACGTAGGTCGTGCTTGAAAAATGCCATGGCATTCGGATTCCAGTGCTGGTAATTATATTGAATCTAAACAGCAACATATGGAGAAAACAACTCTCTCCTCTGACGAATTCACACCCGCACAATATTTGATATTTTCAATGGATAGTGGCCGCGACCCCCCTCCCAACCTTAGCATTCCTAAGCTATAGGCAGACCTTTTAAGTCAAAGTCAAATATGTACAGCATTTCATTTTTGCTTCCATTGTCTAGACCTAAACTTAAAGACTGTGAAGAAGAAAAAAGCTCTTGATACTTAGATTAGAAAAATAATTTGTTTTCACAGATTATATAAACTTGCATAGAGGAATTTTGGATGGTTGCCTACAAAATTTCACAACTGCTAATCAAATACATTAATTTTCAAATAACTAATTACCTCCATCTTGTGGGCAAGAGGCAGTTTGTGCAAACAAACGGAATGTGAAAATATTTACACGCAAAGTTTTGATATATATATATTTATATATATACAGATGGCACCAAGTACGCTTTCTTCACTATTTTCTATTAAACTAGTGCGGGTCAAAAATATCAAATATTTTGAACATATGTACATTGGAAACAGTTCTTTCCTCGCACTCAATCCAGGTAGAATAACGAGAATTAGGATACTACCAATGAAAAAAGAACCGTTATCCATTTCATGTTATTGATATACCAGTTCGAGTTCTGATTAATATTAACTGTCCTCTGCAGCATAAAACATTCCACGCAAATTTTAAAAATGCCGAAGTTTGTAAATAAAAACATTTGTCGACAACTGAAAAAGAGTTAAAATTTGTAAAGTATAAAATTTAAGTATAATGTATAGTTAAAACCTACAAAAGATCTACTATATCTGAATATGTACTTAATAAAACCAAGTTGTGATAAATGCTTGAAATAAAGAGCAACTGCTCTTGCATTCATGCTAGAGCCAGCCACAGGCAACATATATATAAAAAGACTGACTACTCTTTCAGCAACATGTACATTAATGCTAGCACTGTCATTATAACTCCGCTGCTCGCTATCTTCGGGGCACCAGCAATGCGACACTTGAGGGTATCGTATCTGGATAATAAAAAAACAGGTATCAAGTTTTTTTCTTTCATAATCCTAGGTTATTAATTCAACGATCAAAATAGAAGTCTATGACGTGAATAATGCTTACAAAAAGAGGCTAATATGTAACTAAGTTTGCAATAAATAAGCAAATCACTGCGCTGGGCAGTCTACGTTTGACTCAAAGGTAAACTATTATCTAAATCTGCATGGTTTAAAAAGATAAAGGTTATTTGTCCACAAAACAGACATATGCCTTGCATGTTCCTAAAATTGCCGTTCAGCAAGCAATGTCGGTACCAAGTGAGGGGAGTACTTTGCGGGAACACTCACCTTGAAAATATTCCCAGTTTCAGTTTCCTGTACTCTTCTTCCATTTCCTTTCCGTCGAAGTACCATCCCTGATCAATAAACGGGTACTCGTAGCCTTGCTTACACTCACACTTGTAACCACCCTTCTCAAACTTCTGGCTGGGCTCGAATTTGCACTGTTAATGTAAAATGAATACCTGGTTCAATGATAACATATGAATGACACCCTCAAGTCGACGTCGACACACTTAAATATCAGCCATTATATGACTGCTGGTACTATTTACCCTAGCACCCGTGGCGCTTTACGGAGATAAGGTGAATACTGAGTGTTAGCCTACAATTACGCTGTCCATTGCGACTTCAATATCTATTGATCACTGCTGAGTTTTGATTACTATTAAGAAATTTCATTATAAGGCCACAAAAAACTGCTTATTGTCTGTATTACCACCTTTTTATTACTGACGACTGTTCGTATGCTTTTCATGTTGCTGGACCATCCGCAATTAATTTAATCTAACACGGCAGTTATTAGTAAAATGAAAAACAGTTAAAATTTCTTTCAAAAACATAATGTGATTAAATTCAAAGAACACCGTGGAATGAGGAATAGCTGATTTCAACCAGTACTCTTATCTATAATGCGTCGCCTGTTATTCGTGTTATATGGGTTATCGTGAAGGTAGGAAAAAGAAACATACAACTTCAGCACTAACACTCACTCAGGGAAGATGTGGCATGCTGTTAGTAGAACCCACCTCGGTTGGCACCAGGGAAAAATCACTATGGAGTTTCACGTGATCATTCCGCCAGTGCCAAGAGAGAGAGGCTCTCAATTCTGCTCTGCAAACTGGCGTCTTTGAATATGAAAAATCCATCAGTTACACTGTACTATCCTTTAGTACAAAAAACATAAAGAGCATTTGTTGAGAATAAAAAGAAAGAGGGAGATGTTACTTACGTATGTGGATTCGTAGTCGCAACGTGCAGTTCCTTTGAAAGCATTAGGCACATAAAACTCCTGGGGACACTGGTTAATGTCGAGATCTCGCAGTTTTACGTCAACGATGACCACGCCCCTAAAATATTGGAATTTCATCATAGTACAGATTATCTTAGGTGTGCTATTTTCTACACAAGAAAATAAAAACTAAATAACAGTAGGCGCTGTATACATTTAGGATAAATTTAACAGGAATGAAGGTCTCCATTAGGCCAAAATGAGAAAGCATTAAAAGTAAATAATATTATGTTCCCTCCTTGTCTGAATAGAGACAAATACACGTTGCCGTACTTACTTGAATTCAATTCTTTTCAGGGAGTTAAGACCAAAGAAAGGGACAGAGTAAGTCATGAGCCAATCATCCACGTATCCATCACAATCAAAGTAAGGCCCGAACCACTCCCCAAGCTCATAAGAAGCCGCATAGTAGAAGAGTGGATATTGGTCAAATTTCCTCAGTGCAGTGCCTAGAGAGAATATATAAATATCCAGCTTAAACAATTATTATCACCAAATAAAAATAAAATTGTTCAGAACATGAACTAAATTAAATGGCAAGAATTTTAAATGCCTATAACATCTCAGACAAATGGTTATTCGTACCAGCAATATCAGCTCTCATCCAAGGATTCATTGTAAAACGCGTCAGCCCGTAGGTGTTGGCCCTCCAGCGGTCTCTCACGTCTGAAAACCAAACCTCGTCTGCATAGCCTTCTGGGTCTCCTGTTTGAAAAAAAAGACAATTTGATTTAAAGTGAGTAAAAGTCATAAGAATTGCACTTACTTTCTCACATTTCCGTAGTGAGTAATATGTAGATTGCCACTGTCATAATTTTACAGCGTGTTTTAAATACCTTTTTATCTGCCAATGCGATTGTATTTTGGATTATAAAGGCTGATACAAGACGAGTAGAAATGTAAGAAGACTTGTGTACCTGCAAAGTCTACAGCCAAATATTGGTCTCCCAAGGACTTCCAGGCATAAGGGCCAAAGTAAGATCTCATGGTGCCATTTCTTTCCAGGAATTTGTTATGGTCAAAAAACACACCGCAACCGGAGATCTCAACATTGCCCATCACGTTACTTCCAACCTCGCCAAACATCTGCTCCACGTGCAGCTTATTATCACCCAACAAGTTTCCAAAATCTTCCTTTTCGTCTACGTTCTGCATAAAGTTGCTGAGAAACTGGGCCAGACGAACAGCCACGCGGCCCTGACTTTCAAACTGTTCTTTTGTCCCGTACGCCATATCTCCTGGCAGCTCTAACTCCTCCTGTGTCTTGGACCTGCAGTTTGCACTGGTTACACTGTCCATCTTTTCGATAAGAAGGTTCACACGAATGCTGGACTCCTCGTTGAAGGCTTGAACCACAGCTTCTCGCTTGCGTCGGCGTTTGACTTCTTGTCTTTCTTTCTCCTTATTGATCTTCCTCTTATTGCGTTTTATGATTTCGACGTCTTCTTGGCGGATTTTGCTGGCGACCCTACGCTTCTTTCTCAGTTCTTCTCTCATTTTATTGAGCTCTATAGCGTCCAGGACATCTTTCGGAGCATGAGCGGCAATGCTTCGCTTCCTACGCCCGCTAGAAGTGTTGTTACTGGGCGTTACGGGGGCAGCTGTCGTGGTCACAGGCCGTGGAGTGGTGGTGGTCGTGGTGGTAGTAGTAGTAGTAAATTTCTCTACGATGACACCACCGGATGGGCCACCTTCTTTGTTTTGAATTTGAGGGACCACCATGCGGTCTAGAAAAAAAAAAGATATTATGGATTCCAAC
Source organism: Lingula anatina (assembly GCF_001039355.2). The sequence continues at coordinate 314,793 of NW_019775466.1, read as the reverse complement.
ATTATTTGGGATTCTCTTTCAGATGGAAAAGTACGGTCCCATTCCTGATTAATATCCCCAAATTTGCAATAACCTGTATAGAAATGTTTTATAAATTGCTGTGATACAGGAACTAAAAAAAATAAAGTGAAGGTAAAAATTGAAAGAAAATGACATTATACCATCTCTTATCAGTGAAGATCAGGCAGCGATGATCAGTTATACTCAGCCTCCAATTCAATCAATAACGTATGAAATTTTGTTTTGTAAATGGATACTCACAACCCACAGGTAAACAGTCGAAGCCATTTTTGTATTCTTCTGTGGTAGCGAGTTCAATGTCCACTCCCTGGAAAGCGCCATTTTGCCAGTGTGGCAGGCGATACCCTGGGCGGCACACACACTCGTAGCCACCACGCTGAAAGCCGAACCCGGACAGCGGCTGACACTGACAACAAAAGGAAAAGGCATCTTACTGTTTGAAAATGTAACTTACACATAAGAATCAAAAAGAAAGGAATGGCAGTATATCCACGAGTATGGTGTTTTGAGATTATTATTTCATTCAGCTTACAAAGTTTATTCCAATTATTTGATATACGTAATAAGTGGCATCTACCAAACAACTATTATTAGGAAGACATAGTTAAACAAGTATGCTCAAGTTAACAATTGCCAAATCGTTTCCCAACCCCACCCCATACACCCCTGGCCCTTTAGTTATGATTTATACCCCCCCTCCCAAACACACACACACACACACACACACACACTCCATGTGGACCAACTCTCCATACCATGGTGGTGGGTTTGCAGCGAGCTGTCCCTGCCAGAAAGTTGGGGATGGGATTTCCCTGTCCTATTGGACATGGATTGAAGTCGATCCGCAGAAAATCCATATCCATTGTAACAACCGCAGAGTACCTAAAATACATCCATTCAAGCATTCATTTTTATCTTTAATTTAATAACTTTTTTATATCTTAGTATTTATGTATTTCATTATATCATTGAAAAATAGCTCTTGCCGACAATTCAATGTGCGTGAGACATTCGGAGCATGAGAACAACCCGGTACAGATATTGCACTTGGTGACTGTCGACTGGTGTGTGGATAACAAAAGAACTCTGCAGCTGATAACTATAGATACAAAATTTTATATGACAGCAAAAGTTATATATGCTGCAAAGCTTAAGTCAACAAAAATGTAAAAACATGTTAAGTGCCCTTCACAGCAATCTCTCTCTGACTTAAAAAAACGACCAAAAATAAAAATTAAAATAAAATATTTCTAAAAAGTAGAAAATGTCACAATTTAAGAGCATCGTTTGAGTCGAGGATGGAGACATTAAGCATCCACACAGTTTGTTGCTTGCAGGCTATCTGTTGCAAGTTTCAGTTTTACTCTTCGGAATTGTTTTCACATATAAGAAGACATGCGGGAGAATAACGCCAGAGGTAAGACGAAAACTTTCGACGATTATTAAACGCTATTGAGTGCATGTGCTATCGCATGCCACATAACTAATAACCATGGTAACGACAATCCATCTACACTGCAATGGCAATATGTTCTTCAGTGCTGCTTGGTTCCTATTACTCTTACTGTTAAAAAAAAACAGATTGTTTTCTTGCGATCTCGATTTTTCTTCTTAAAAATAAATATTTTGAGTTATGTGCACAGTCTGCTCAAAATACATAGAACATAAGTTAAACGGTATTGGGCATGGTATGTAATTAGCGAATTTGAAAAATGTTTTTAGTTCAAAATAAAAAACGATATGAAATTAAAAGCAGTATCAAAGTATGCATTGCACAGTGTTCAGATAAGGTGGATAGAAATCGCAGAACACACTAATCACAATACAGCTTCATGGCATCAATTACATGACAAATATCAACAGAGGAAATGTTCACTTACACTGATGCCACAGGGACATTTCCTCTTTAAGGTATACTATACGCGTTAAAAATGCCCCAAAGTCATATTTTCGTGTCTACATATCCAACAAAAGCTACTTATCTTTCCCAATCCAGGCCTTAAAACGACAAAACACTTCAAATAAAAAGGCCCTATGTCGATATTCTCTGCTGAAGTCAGGAAGATACAGCGGTCTAAACTAAATGAATCACGATTCGCTTAGAACTAAGTTATTTAATTAAAAATAGAACAAAACATCGAATCCAGGGATGGATTGAGCAATGATTCGTGAGTGGGAGAAATTTTCTTTTCTTTTTTTTTTCGAGGAAAGAATTTTGGCGTGAGTAGGAGAAATTTGCTTTTTTCTCGAGGAAAGAGATTTGGCTAAAAAATCCCGCATAAAAGACTTTTAACATTAAAAATATTTTTCATCAATCCCCCCCCCCAAAAAAAAAAGAAAAAAAGAAAAAAAAACTGCACCAAACTTGGAAATGTATGTGTGAGATTATTTATACGTCTGACGGTCTATTCAGCCCCTCTTTATGCTTCAAATTAAAGCATTACTTTATTTTTAAGATGACAACTTTTAAAAGTGTCTACTGAAATTAATACAAACCTTGGTCGTCTTATATGATCAAAGTCATGATATCGAGACAGGTGATCCACCACAGGGGACACAGCGCTTATAATCCACTTGTTGGTCTTGCCACAGTCAAAATACGGAGCAGTGTACAATACAGGGAGATACTGCGTCTCCAATGCGCTTGGATTTGGTGGACCAAAAAATGTCTTTTCTTGAAATTCATTGCTTACAAATTTACCAGTTTCGTTTGAATATTTAATTGCGTATGAATACGTAAACTTCTTCAACGAGTCTCCAGATTTAGAGAAATCTGGTAAGAAAAGCGAGTACCAATCGTTTGTTTTATATTGAGTGCTGGTATAGTTACTCTCACTACCAGCCCCAATGTCAACCACGTTGATGGTGTTGTTGGTTGGCTCTCGGAGCCAGTTCATCGGATCTTTATAGTCGTCCAAACGATATGCGTGTGGACCAAATAAAAGGAGCGTGTGATTGAGCGGCAAATTGCTGTAAAAATTCGGGAATGTGAGGTTGTACTCGAAATACACCGAGCTCCCGTTTATCCATCCAGGATTGGCTCCTACATCTGCTGCTAAAGACATGTAATAATATAGAAATCCTGGTTGTTGGCCGAAATTCCAAGACTCGTTTGCCTTGTAGTTCATATAACTGAGATAAAATGAGCGACTGAGCGCCATGTTATGCAAATGAATCATGCTAGTCCTGTTTGCAAAGAATTTTTGGGAGAGCAAATCGTTGGCTCTCGGCTGATGTGTGACCACAGAGGTTGGTAGTTTCAAAGCCGAAGCTGGCTTCGTCTCACAGTTTTCTGCTGTGACCGCGTTCATCATCCTGTCTAGCTGGTCAAAACTATCCTCCGTCATCCAATCGAATGGTCCACCGTTCACCATCACGGCTAGAGCGGCTGCCAAAATCACCGCCAAAGCTCCTTGGTATGCCATTCTCCCCTCCTGATATTCACAGCATGGAAATATTCGTCAAATGGCCATATAAAAAAGACTAAAAGCAGAGATATTTCAAATATCCAGCCTTGTAATAATTTTTCAAGATGGCCGCTGTGAGTCACCTATTCAAATCGAGATAACTGAAATAGCTTTCAGGCTGAGACAGCATGGCCGGTCATTGTTATTCAGGTGTGCTAAACGAAAGGGGCCGGATAAAGGGGGTAGGCACAGGTAGTGTAAGTGGGCTGTCCTAAGCTACCCAGAAGCTGAAACCAAGTATTTAAGGACATACACATCATCTGGAACCATTATGACTGAATCACTTTGAATAAGAAAATTGATAATGATATTTTTAAGCTCATGTTTCCAATTGTGACAAAAGGCTCATAGACACCGAGAAAGAGAAAGTTAAACTATGAATAAAGCAACAGTGACAATCAGGTTTTGATAAGTCTGTAAAAGTAAGTCAATTCGTTCTTGTTTACTTGGTGTGAAAATGTGGGCTAATTATCAAACTTGCGGTTTTAATGAATTGAAAGAAAAGAACATCTTTACATAAATCTTTAAAATGCTCGCCATGAAAAAAATAGATCAAAAGAACAATACACATTAATGTCTGTCAAGTTGTTTACCACCACCTCAGAGAGCCCCTTCAAAGCTGAGTCAATAAAGGTTCAGCTATTATAAGCTCAGGTGACCTCTTGAGCGCCCGGTAAAAAGGCTCTCTCTGATTGGCCAGGCAGGTTGTGTCGCGGTGTAAACAGGTAGATGTAGTATCATGGCCGCCAGGTATGCGGGTGACTCAGGTGATATAAGTATCATAGAGTTCCGCTTTCTACCTTGAATGCAAAATGCACAATCCTCGTTGCAAATATAACACCAATTTACTTCTAAAAGGAAAATGTGATCTTGTTAAAGAAAACTTCGTGTACTATTAATAAAGCACGATTTGCTAAACCAAAAAGGAAAGATAGAGAAGATTAATACAGAAATGAAAGGGAGGGGTACACATTTTTCATAATAATATTATTTGGATAATATGGGTACTCTCATTGACTTAAATCTTAGCTTCTTTTAAGATTACCTATGCGTTTACAAATGTTTGGCAAGATGGGAATTTCCCGCCTCCTTTTTTACACTTATTCATCTTTTTATTTTATTCATTGCCCAACCTTTTATCATCTTTCGTAATCGTGCGTATTCCCAAAAACTTAAGACTATAAACCATTGTTTACAACCCGCATTTGGTTATCCTCAAATGAATAAGCAGCGACAAACGCGAAAGTTCGTTTTCATTTGTTTCGAAACGTTTGTATGAAATTCTACATTACGTAGAGAGATGCCCCTTTTTTGTTTTAAAATGTAGAAAAAGTTAGAATAGTTAGGGTCCAACTCGTTAATTCACCGATCTAGTAACATATTTTTACAAGAGACGCATGTCTTATTTAACTATGTCACAACAAAAATTAACAACACCAATAAAAAAGAAACCGACCTCATTTTTTTGAAAATAAGATGTAATAGTCAATAAGTAAGTTAAAAATACAGTGCATCGAGAAAAGGGTATGAATCACTTTTTCCACACAAAAGTCTCGTTTTAGTATTTTAAGTGTTAAACCTATGGTGATATTGCGCACGAGGCTTGACCTTAGGGGTGTTGACAATAATGAGTTCCGTGAAAGAAACTCGCGCAGGAAATATTCGCTTACTCAGTTTTGTGACGCAAGCAACTATTTAATGTTGGTGTCTAATTTAAGAAACGAATCAATAGGACAATAATAAGAAACACAGACCCCATTAAACTTCTTCTTCCGATTGCAATTAAGTGTAATTTACTTAGTCACGTTTAAATGACAAGATGGTTTTGTGCATTTTATTGAAGTTGGCCAATAATTCAGTCATTCTGTGTGTGGATATTGCCCGTGTAAGTAAATGTACTTTTTTTACTTATGTAGTGTAATTGCTGTTGACAAATACTTAAGTATCTACTGTGTCTGTTGAAAGCTTAGAGGCAGAACTGTAGTTTGATCGAACCAACAACCAATAATTACAAATTGAACTCATTTTATAAGAATGAATTTCTGAATTTCAAACACCCAGATCAACAATCAGGCCCGGGCCTCCGTCGCCGTTTGTTTGCTTTTTATTTTTATCATTTTTTTTATTTCTATACTTACTACAAATATCGTCATTACTATTATAATTAGCATCCTTTTAATGTACTTTTGTTAATTTTCCTTAGGTATCCCATGTGTACAATATTTCAACATTTTAGTCAAAAACACATTTAACGTCAATAAGTCATTTCACCTGTAGCGCTACGTGTTAATATTTCGGTCAAGACCTATTCAGTTACATGATGTTAAAAAAACTACAAAACTCACTTTAATTTGCCACAAAACTTGTCTCTCTAAGACTGCGTTCTCGTTAACCAATTGCACTATAGGTGGATCGATATAGCTCTGCAGGGTTCTCTTAAGTGCTTTCAATATAATCAGCTTAATTGTCTGGCACGCCCCCCTCGAGTAACTAGTGGGTAACTGACTATCGTTACTTTCCCCCTAGCAGCTTAAATAGGCGTACCAGACATTTAAGCCGCTCATACTAATTCCAATTTAAGCGAAAATTCCCGAACAGTTAGATCGATCCCGCCAGTACAATGGGTTTATGGGAACGCTCCCTAAGTTTCATTCTTATTTGAAGACGGACATAAGATAAGGTTTTCACATTTATATCACTTTATTTTCCTCTTTTCAGATTTATCTATGTTGAATTTTAGTCAAGAAACTTCAATTGTGAAAATGACACGAAAGAAACTCTGTGAAATCGAACAATTATTCCCGATCGTCGTCATTTATTGGCTTTTGGCTCTAATGCAAACTACTAACTCATACCCAAGTCGGTGCGTTTGTACTTCGCTGGTTCTAAGATCACCGGAACTGCTAGTCAACTGTTCCAAAGTCCCGATGAGTGAAATTCCTCAGGATTTCCCATTTAGAACTGTTCGTCTGGACTTGAGCAACACTAATCTGACACACATACCAGCAAGAGCTTTCACGTACTTACGGCAATTGAAAACACTGTCTTTGAGCCAAAATAAGATAAGGCGATTTCATTCTGACACTTTTGTGGGTTTGGAAAATTTGGCATATTTAGATCTGTCTGGATTTGGAGGTGATTTTACGTATGATGCATTGCCGGAGAATCTTTTCGAAAATCTTATAAATCTGCGTTACCTGAATTTTGGACAAACAGACCAAGCGGTGCGGATCGATGATAATTATTTGGACCGAACCCTTTCACATCTTCACCGCCTTGAGCATCTTGTGTTACCCTCAGTCGTCACTAATGACGCTATATTTGGCAAAGGTTACTTAAACCTGACGTCTCTGAAGGTTTTAGAACTAGGAAAACGCCCTTGGCTTCCTTTGCTTCGTAGAAACGTTTTTGAAAATTTACTATATTCTCCCATCGAAAGGTTGTCGATGGTTGACAATTCAATTGGTGATATAGAACGTGGAGCGCTATCTTATTTTCCGAAATTACGTGCGGTTGATCTTTCCTGTCAGAAGTTTATTTCAACGGAAACACTAGAGAAGACATTGTGTGAGTTCCAAAATGCGTCAAGAATTGAAACAATTATCGCAAACTCAATGTTTGAGATACACCATGGGGCTGTAAAGGAAGGAGATGGTGAAAGAGACGTGCATATATCATCTGAATTCCTCCGGTGCCTTGAGAACTCAAAGCTCCGCACGCTGGAATTGGTTCATGACAGGATATCCTCACTAGACATACAGTTTCTGAAATATTTGCCGTATTTGGAGTATTTAGATATATCTCACAACAATTTGCTAACTGTTAAAAGGGACAAAAAAATTATTCATTCTGGCGACGCATTCATACAAACATCACTATCTTTGATGGCGAGTATGAGATATTTCAGAGTAGACTATAACATCAAGAGTACCATAAATTCTCCACCTTGCCGACCGTCATATGCACTGTGGAACGACCGGCCACCAATGATTTTGCCAGACACAAGGTCACCACCCAGTCAAGCGCCAAATGAATCCCAAGCGGACCTCGAGTATAAAATGGATTTCCCCGTCCTTAAACTTACAATACCGCCGAACATGGAATACATATCTGCAAAGTCCTGGCCTTCTGATGGATTCCATGGTGGCTGTGCAAAGGGCAGCGTTTATGTCTATCCTAATCGTTTGAGATATCTTGATTGGTCAGAAAACCAAGGACTACACAGCCCCTGGGTGTGCACAAATATTTATGGATTAAATAAGTTAGAATATTTTGATATTTCTAATAACGGCTATGAATCATTCCCGCTTGATTTCTTTGCAAATTTCCGAGCTCTGCGATACTTGTATCTTGGGCGAAATAAACTCGGGGCATCAATCAGAGAGAATCGGTTGCGATTTTCAAACTTGACCCATTTAGGAATTATTGATTTATCAGCAAATGACATTGATGAAATACCGAATGGAGTTTTTCAAGGACTTGTTTCTCTAAAACATCTAATTCTAAGGGACAATGCAATCGTAAACATGTCAACAGACTTAAACGCGCTTTTAGCTTTGGAATATTTAGATATATCAAATAACAAATTGAAGTATTTACCAAAACCGTTAATGGAATCTCTTGATATCGTCAAAAGGCCTTTTCAGTTAAACATAACTAACAACCCATTTGACTGCGATAGTTGTGATGCAATAGATTTCATCATTTGGACACAACAGACTAATGTTACTTTTTTGATGGATTTTGACAAATACCCGTGCATAGGACGAGGTAACGCATCACACAGTTTCGATCTGTCTTCATTAGTTCACAGATGCAGCAAGGCGGATGGCACGGTGAAGCAAGCTCACATCTCAGCGGCAACACTTGCAGGTACGATAATCCTTGTTTGTGTAACAATACCAGCAATGGTTATGGCATACGTGTACCGATGGAATATTAAGTAAGTATATGCTATGTACATACCATTATTAATGTTTATATAGATTTCATTTGTCACACGAAAAAGACCTTAAAAGATAATACTGAGACATTGTTATTATTATTATTATTGATGGTGGTAGTGGAATTAATACTATGATTAAAAGTGGTAGACTAAAAGTATAGATGGCTGTAATGAAATTCAAAGATTTCATTCTTTTTAAAAGATTAGTGTCCCAGTGTTTCATTTTATCATTATAAAATCAATCCTTTATCTATAAAACTGTAGGCCCGCATAACTACGCTAGTTATCCTAAAGATCTTTTTTTTTTATCTGCAGATACAGACTGTACGTTTTCCGCCGGAAGCTTCGAAAACGTAATGACAATGGACCCTGTGGCCACGTGTACATTTCATACGACGCGGAAAACTTTGATTGGGTGCGAACCGTGCTGGTGGAGCGTTTAGAAAATCACCACGGTCTTGACACCATCATCGACCAACGAGATTTCATTGGCGGAGCTGCTTTAACTGAGGCGATTGTTGAAGCTGTAGATAACAGTAGAAAAACAATACTTGTGGTGTCTACAGCTTATATTCAAAATTCATGGTGTGAGTTGGAGCTTCAGATGTCTCTAGCCAGGGGTTATCATACTGTCATACCTGTAATGTTAGGAACTGTTCCCATCGCTGACATGAGCAGAACACTTAGAAAATACATTACAGTCAGAGGTTATATAAAATGGACCGAGCAGGAACGGGGACAGCAGCTTTTCTGGAAATTGTTAATAGACGCCATTATGGATAAAGAGAATAATATAGATTTGCACGATGCTAATCAAGAACCATTGCTATGAACCTATGAAAATTCATTTTGAATATCTGGCGCTTTTAAGGGTATTGCAAACCTTTATTATTATCCAGATACCGAAAATAAGTTTTTCTTGCATTTAATTATTCAACAATTCAACTTTTTTATTAAGAAAAATTGCTGGCCGGATTTTGAAGTATTAAATGGTGTCTCTAAATTGGCGTTAAAGCAGGTTCGTGGGTGCTCAGGTTAAGGAGAAATTTGAGAAACCGATTTTCCCATTTTTACCCCAAAATCGCAAATATGACGTCCTCCGTAAGATGACATGCATGACAGTGTTAATTAATTTAGTCACTGAACACTGAAGATTTATCTGTTATCCAAGAGAATGTATGTAAGGTAGTAAATAAGGAGTTTTAGGAAAAGGGTGACAATATCCTTATGGATAGAGATATGGAATGTACATGTAATCATTTACATGTAGTTAACTCCCGCACCTGTTAGTTCAGAAAAAACGTATAAAGAGTTAATTCCTCTCTGCTAAATAAACAAACGCGCGGGGTCTCTCTAAAGTAGTTATTAGAGCCAACCAAGTTGATGAGTATCTTTATGCGTTAGTTGCTCTCATCGTGGTTTGTGCAACATTAGATTTAACATCATGTGAGCGTACTGAATTTGCCTTAAGTAATTGAATAACGAATAACTGCTTCAGTTGCGATACGTGATGAAACACATTTAACACTTTGGATTGCTTTGTCTTTGGCCCAGCAACCGCATTTGTTCTATAACGTGATCGTGATTGTCGAACCGAAGAAACAGACACCTGTTCCACTTTATCCAATATATATATTGGTTGAATATATGTCTTGGTTACAGAAGAGTGATTTGCATATCACAATTAAAAAAAAACAGTGTGGTTTAAAAACTTATTATCTGGAAGAAAATGTGTATTTCAGCAATATTTGTCGAATGAAGGAGGTGGGTAGGCCTAATGTTAGAAGACGCCTAAAGCCTCATATATACTGCCTGTCATTAATGGCTATGGCGATGGCTGCTTTAATTACACGCTCCATCTAAATACGTCGATAGATCGTTTTCGCGCAAAAAAAAAGTCAATCCGTTCCAAACATCGCGTATGTACAAAACAGGGATGGCCTTTAGGGAGAATAAAAAACCAATATATCTACTCTATTCGTGTCAGTTAACTGGTACTCTGGGTATGGCGGGACGCTCTCTGTTTATTGCGCACTTATACAAAACTTAGCGCTGACCATCTTCCCCTGAAATGAATGGTTCAGTGAAGAATATACGTATATACTTTTGAAGGATGCGCAAATAATTTCAGTTGTATTCCTTGCATTTAATTGAGATGAGCTTTCGACCACTAGGTATTCAATATCGTTTGCGAATGTTGAATGTATCATCTGCCACCATCTAGGGTACTGCAGACGCTGGCAACAAAAATATACCGAATTCACAAGATCGACCAAGCTTGGGTGACGCCTCCTTTTAGGTCTGTCGTCCAAGAATTTTATTTGACGGCGGGAAGACGATATATATAATAGGCTAATGGTTTTATTTCATTAAAAGTGATACGGTGATTGCATGCTAAATTACCACGTCACGACGTGAGTAACCATATCACTGGGTGATCCAGGGAGACCAAGCGTCCCCAAGGTAAATTAAATCGTCGATTCCTTGACACTGATAGCAGTTCTGGTACTATTGCATCGCGGTCTTGCCGCTGCCGTAATATTATCCGTAATCGCACAAGAATTCTATAGCATTATACTCTTCAATGTCAGCATTACACAATGTGGCCGGTCTTTATATTGATGTAATATGTGCAATTGATACAAAAACCGATAATTCACAGGGTGGTCCATAAAAAACGACCTATTTTAAATTGGGATGGAAAGCAAAAAAGTCTTTTTTTTTAATGGACCACCCTGTATATGATGCAGGAGCTAATGTATCTTAACACACTTTCGCTTTGGCAGACTTCCATTATAAAGTGTTATTTTCACTTGTTTAGATGTAGTACAAACAGGCCCAGGGTACAATTTTAATTCTTCCCTCCCATTCCCCCTAGAAAAATAATTCTCAAAACTTTTATGCGATGTGCAGCGGTTTCAAAAAAAAAAAAAAAAAAAAGATAATAATAATAATAAATAAATAAATTAATGAAAAAATAAACTAATTAATTAATATAAAAATAAAACCAAATGCCTCTGGGCCCTAGCTTGTGTCTCCTCCCCACTACTGGGATGGAGCGGGTGCTGTAGGCCTACCCGGTGTGAAGGGAATGGATGTCCGCCGTAATGCATGTCCGTAGGACATGTATTCCTAGGAATGAGTGTCCTGCGGACACTAAGTCCTGGGAATGCATGTCCTGGCTCTTCCATTCCTAGGAACGCATGTCCTAGGACATAATTTACTGGGATTTAACGTCCAGTGGACACCCATTACTTAGTATTCTAAGTCCTGCAGACAGGCATCGATGTCCTAGTCGGGCATATTCTCCCAGATAGACTAGTAATAGATGTCCTCTCTCATTTTCATATGAATGATGTGTTAATTTCAGAAGATTAATATTTAAACGTGATGTTTAAGAATGATATTACACTTATTATAATTGTATATATGTATCCCTATACACACTTCATTCGGCTAACTTAAGATATTTTAAATAAACGAAAAACTTCAAATTAATTTTAGATTTAGGATATATATATATTTCCGATTAATATGAAAAATATGAGATTCACGCCATTCATTGTACCTTGTGAAATATCTCGGCCTGTTCACATTACATTAATGTCTTAATTATTGTTAAGCGGTCATTCACATATACAACTATATGTCTGTGATACACAGCTTTGGATTTTGGCTCGTACCTATTTCTAACCAATATGTTTTTTGTCCTTATACACATCACATTATACGTTTTACGGGGTGTTTTATGGTGAAATATGAGTGTGTGAAATAATACACAGCCACCTTTTCGCGATTTGCTCGCTTATAAATACGTGTTGAACACTTCTCGATGACGTTCGAGCTGTTCTGGTACAGGTATACATATCGTTCGGGTGACAGTTTATTATTTTATACTTGGTGACTTGATGATCATTGGGAATATTTGTAGTTAGACATAATATGCAGTTTGAGACTGTAAATTAAATGTGTATAGTTGTAAGATAATTAAATTGAATGTTTCTGTTATTTTTTATACATGCATTTTGACTTTTAGTCTTAACATTCTTCAGAGCGCATTTTTTCCTTTACATATGGATCCTGAATTTCCCGTTCTAATTCTTTGTATTTTTAGGTGAAAGTAGAAAGCATATTTCACTTTTGCGTATAATTATCCGATGAAATTCGGCCACGGTCTCGAGTTATTAAAGGAATTCTAAAATAGCTCAAAGTTAAAAAAAATGATGATATTTAAATCAAACATTTAAAATCTCGCCTCATCAATATAATCCAAATTATATAACAAACTACATAATGCGTTTTGTTCGTTGAAACAGTGAATAAATTAGGATAAAATTTGCATATAGAATAACAACGTTGCTGAGGATTCGAACTCACTTACGTTTCTCTACGCTCTTGGTTATTCATCCAGCCGTCTTACTGATGAGCCTGTGTGGAAGCTGCTGCCAGCCGACCGAAAATTACCGATGCTTATAGCCCCGTGTTTATAATTATTGTGCGGACATTAATTATGTAGGACGTGCGTTTCTGTGTATATGTGAAAGGAAATTATGTCCGACAGGAATACATGTCCTAGCTGCGTATAAATACAGCTGGGAATCTAGGTCCGGGTAGGACAGTACATCCTAGGGAACGCACGGCCATAGGACATGTTTTCCCAGGAACGGAGGTCCAGAGGACATCCGTTCCTGGGGGACATGCATTCCTTTCACACCGGCATATAGGTCAACTTTGGAAAGGGAGAGCGAAGTCCCTACTTCTTCACCTTTCCCTTTAATCCGACCTTTTTCTAATGGCAATTTCCTAATGTCAGTGCATGGACATCGAAACATTCAACCTGTTTGAACTCTGTTGACACTACATTTTTTGATTAAAAGGTTTGTGCTAAGATCTAATATACCGTTTATTAGATCTTAGGTTTGTGCAAGCGTATTTTGTAGTGTGTGTTCGTTTCAGCCGCGTGTGGGAGGTACGTGTTTCGTGACGTGTTTTTAAATAATTCAAAATTGAATTATTAGGTCAGAAATTATCTAAAAACATATCATTAACGCCGATAAACATTGTACATTGGCCAAAACCATCAATATTTTACTGCAATAATTTATAAAATTGACATAGCTTTGACAAGTGTTGCCGCTTACCAACATTAGTCCTATAACCGTATGATTGGGACGGGCTTATCTTGAAGACGGAAGTTCATGATCTTTGAGATTTAGACTCTTCTAATAAATAGGGGTGGATGGATGATTCTGAAAGTGTTGCTATGTTAAGCAAATTGTATAGATATTGATAAAATCTGTTTTAAAGTGAAATGTATTCAGATGCTTTTTTTATGCATAGAACATGTGCCAACAGAAAGGATACATTTCTCATTTTATTATTTTAGTAGTCTAACACCCCCGCGTTGTAGGTAACGGCTCCATAACCCGAGTGTCAACAAAAAATACTATACGCGTGAGGGGAAGATGTAAGTTGTGCCAGAAAATGCCAGGACTCGACTACGCTTTTACCGAAAGGGTGTCCAGAAGGCTAACGTGTCCACTATGTAGCCTTCCTATGAGAGAACCAGTCCAGATAACAGTCTGTGGCCACCGATTTTGTGACTCGTGTCTCCAAGAGTACCTCAGGTAGGTTGAACAACGTGGGCGAGTTGGGACTTGAAAGTTGTCATTTATCAGTTCATGTGCGATTTTTTTTTATTTTCTCGAAAAATGTATTATATTGCCACATTTACAGTGTTCCACTAAACGGACATCATGTTGAAGGATCCACATACCTGTGGTCAGTGTCACATTAGGTAAAATTTTAATCGGAAATCAAAGTCGAAAGGTAAATGCACTGAAGTGATATGTACATTTCGGCCTTTGTATTGTTGTAACAGGTGAGTCATGAAATCCACAAAAGTAGTGGGGACGTTTTTATTGTCACAGCCGATCCCTGTCGTCGGGTGCTTTTTCTTTTACTTGTAAAACGGCATATTTCTGTGGGTGTCACCGGACGCTTTATTGTATTATCAACATTACACAACCACAATGAAATGACATTTTCGAGTATTCCATTTACAGAAACATGAGATTATATATCCTGATCCTACTTGATTTTGCCCAGCCTCTGTTATTACAATATCAGCTTACAGCTTAAAGATGAGAACCAAAGAAAGTTCCTGATACACCCAGAAATGGATAGATATTTATCTTAATTTAGCGCTAGTTGAATTTCATCTATTATATTAAGTGAAGTCTGGGACTTGATTCGGTTGCTTTTGGTCTATGGTGTTTCTTCATGAGATAGAATTGATAATAGAAGCATTCCCATTGGAGCTTGATCATGTTTACACATGTCGGGAGCCATGTCTCGTCTTCAATGAAAGACCAAATACACTAATACCTTCACACTAAATCACCTGTGTTCTGCCCTTCATTTGTTCTTACCTTTAAAAGAGCTACCACTATATACCACACCATACCATACCACATTTTACTTTTTGTACATAGGAATTAATATATAGGAATCAGGCCCATAGCCAGCAATTTCAAAAGGAGGGTTCTTTTTCTGAATAAGTGGACCTTTTCCAATGAAACCTTTGTGTACCTAGATCAAATTTTACCCAGAATGGACCTTTTCTTGACAGGGCAGTTCTTTCTAACCCCCCCCCCCCCTTCCCGGCTACAGGCCTGGGAGTACACTGTCTTTTAGATATTTACAAGTATACATGGCGTTAAAAATTGATCATATGAGGTGAAAATTAATTTTCTTTTTCTGCATAGCAGTGAAGTCTACAGGTTATTCTCAAGTCAAATAAAAGTGAAATCAACATGATGGATTGCCTTCTTCCTAGGAGAAGAAAGTGGTAGCCACATTAGCATTTCTGCATAAAGTAAATCAATGAATCCAGGGGCAGTTTGCAAGCACATACTGGTAGTCGAGCTTCATATCTGCCACCCATCAATGCTAAAACAATATGATTCATCATATTCAATTATTAATTTACAGGATCGCTACTGGTTTATCTCTTTTTGCTTATCTTCTCCAAACAAAATGGATGTAGTCATGTAGACACTGAGAAGTGTGTGTTCAACCACATGGAGGTTTGGGAGGAAATGATTCTTTTCCTCTGATCTGAGAAAGAAAGTGTAATCAGAAGTCTGTTCTTGATGGAGTTGACATTTAAGTTGCTGCCAGTGCTAATTGAATTCTGAGTGGTTGATTACTGTATCAGATCAGCTGATGGGCACTTCCTAATTAAAGGTTAGTTTGGAAGGGAAGAAACATCTCAAATTTTGCCCTTTCCTGCAGCAACCATGGACAGTTGCTGATTTTGTGATACCTTGAACCCTGTTTCCTGTGCTTCCATTATTTTTTTTTGTGTGTGTTTTTAAGTTGCTTTAAAAATCTAGACCATTGTAGGAAGCTTATTTTTCCAGTGCTACTTCATACAACAATCTGTTATCTCTGAAAAATGTTTAAAGATATCATGTTTGTTTAACACAAAAAGAAACTAGTCCTAGTTAGATTAAGCATACTTTTTTTTACTTTGCATCTTTAAAGTCATCGTTTTGACATTTGATAAAAAAGGGAATCATGGGGTGTTTTTATCATCTCTTGTGCAGAAATTCCCCATTTGCAGGGCATGTTGATTTGGACTGGTCAGCTGAGTTTGCTGGGGACATTAGCATACCAGCTGTTGACTGTGTTTTGTGTCATTTAAAAGGTGCTTAACAAAGACTACTGTGACCTGGTAGAAAGCAGGACAGTTTATCATGGTTGAAATGAATAGCATACTAACTATATGTAGTTATTCATCACCACCTTCTAGGTACAATAAGTGGATTTGTTTGTGTTGATGTAATGTTGTGGTTATTCTGATCATGTATCTGATGATTATTATTATGCAGATTCTTTAGTTTCTTGGAGAATGGGCCTTCATATAGGACATCAAGTAAGAAACCAACTGCAGTAGATTGCAAATGAAATGCATTTATGTGATTGGTCTTTTAATGAAAGCAAACATAATATTGTGTAACCACCTTTAAAATCCTTATTGATTGGATAGTTTATGATATAATATTGACTCTTTTGTTCAGACATATGGTCATTTACTAAGATCTTCCCCTTGATCCTGTTTCTAGACAATTGATTTTTTTCTGTCTTGTGGGTATGCAGAAAATGCCCTACCAGATACACAGAGCTTACTTAAAATATTCATATTATGACACAGGAGACTAGAGTCATTTTTGTTAGATTTCCTCATGGACACACATGTTCTGATAACCAAACACTCCTCTAATTACTAGAAGCTGCAGACCAGACAAGGTAAGGATGTGCTGGACTGATCTGAACTTAAGATAAACTCTGTTTTGAAGCATTTCGGAAAGTAGTTTCTTTGAACGTTGACAAGCCAATTTTGTTTTCAAATTATATTTTGGATACATTTTGGATACATTAGCTATACAATCCTGTCTTATACCTGTTACCTGGCTTCTGTCGGGCAGCACAAACTCCTGATCAGTAATGATCTGTCTATTGGCAAATTTTTGACTTTTTGGAAGCCAAAAATATCATTTTTGATATCCAGGCCTACCCAACTACCAGACTCGGCACCTATGGATCCAGAATAAACTGGTTTATCAGTCTACATTACCCGTTTTTCAAGGTGTGTGTCAGATCGCATTACAGAGTATCAGCCACCACACCAATTTTGCCTGGTGCGCGATGTGATGGCAATGATCCTAAGCGGGGTTGGAAAGTAGTGCATCTCATGCACTGCTGCAATTTTCCCTGTTTATGCTAAAATCTGACAATACCGCAATATTTAACATAAAATTTAGGTTCGGACATAGCCAATGATAATTTGTAAATAAGTACTTGCAAACTTTTATATTAATTTAGAAAAGTAGACCTAATTTTGATAGCGGAAGCATATTTTGTCAGGGGTTAAATATTTTCATGACTACCGGGATGGACGAGATTGAGGGCAGGGGTAATCCTAGAGAGGGGTGAGAAACGGCCATTGTTCTCGTCAGCGAGGCTGGCCTTTTTCAGGGTATGTACGCACAGACAGAAAACTAAGTATTGTGGGAACGTTACTAATGAAGCCACTGGTAGTACTAATAGATATCAGCCTGTAGTCTTGAACAAGCGCCGCGATGACAAGTGAACAGTTGTCAAAAACAAAAGACCCAGGTGTGGTAGTTCAACTACTGTTCATGCGTGCCGCAACGACCAAACCTAATTGCTCCTCAAGGTCACAAAACAATAACCGGTACTGATGGCTAGGCTCGTCTTAATCATATAAGTAGCGCATTTCCACCCCCTGATTGAGGGAGTCGTCTGTCGCCATATTGTTGTATTCATACGACTCCTGCTTGACGAAAAACGAGGCGCGATACCCGGATGACAGGTAGGCTTACAAAATTTGTGATGGTGTATGATAGTCTGTAATGCGATCTGACACACACCTTGAAAACGGGTAGTGTGGTCTGATATACCGGTTTATTCTGGATCCGAAGGTGCCGAGTCTGGTAGTTGGGTAGGCCTGATATCTATTCAGAGGGTCCCCTTGATCCCATGTCATATTTTCACTTTTTCTCTAGATGGTAGTGTCTCATCCCTGCCTGATTATTGGTAGATTCTTTAATATATATATATATATTAATATAAAACAGGGTCGATGGGTTAATTCTTGTGCATTTATTAATCCAATAAACTATAGTGAAAATTGAAGCAGATTAAACCCAAAACAAGTAAATAAGTAAATTTGTATAAATTGATTACAAATTTTTTTGTAATTTTGAATAACTGTTATGGATAGATTATTTTAAGCAGTTATGAGACTTGAGTGCATGACACCTGTTTCTGTATTAAGATAGTACATGGTCAAATCAAGTAAATATATCTTTATGAGTATGAATTTGATCAGAATTATTCCTGGGCTGATAAAAGAATTGAATTTAGTGATCACCATATTAACGTTATGTTAAAAAGGAGAGATTCATTTACTGATCGAAAGAAAAAAAATCAGTTGCATGGTCACTTCATGTAAATAAACAATTTGTTTAACTCAGGGAAGGTGCCTTTTTAAATGTTTATCAAACTGAATTTGAAGTATTATTTGTTTGTTTTTCAGTTTTAACCCATCTCAAATACCACATCTGAAACAAATTGAGATTGATTGGTTAGTTTATTTTCTCTACAATTATAAATTGTACTGCAATCAGTCCAAAGCATCTTTTAATGTTAAAACATGGAGATTTGGTGTCCACATTATGTTTTTGCATGTTAAGGAATTAGACTTTGTCTCAGAAAAAGGATAATTTATAAAAGAAGCTTTGCAAGAGTACACATAAGGCTTATTGTAGGATACTTGAGATAATTTCCTCCCACATGCAAATATTGGGTAAACACAACTTTTGCAGGTGTAACACATACAATAAATAATGAATTTTACTTGTATCAGTGATATAGACATTTTTTTCTATCTCAGCATTTAAGGGATTTTTGCCAGGGTTTCTGTTGTATGATATATGCATTTAAGGCTTTGTTATTCCATCGCTAATACCACACTGACTTAATTGCTAGGCAAAAAGGGCTACCTCAGTGCCTGAAAGGCTCACTAAATCAGCTGTTTGGGTTGGAATCCTGAGTCAAGCCCCAGTGTTGATTGTTATTCTTACCTTTATATCAATAGTGCTAACTAGATGCTGCAGGAGCAAGAGGAATGCCACTGATTTATATTGGGATGGTGTGGGTTTGTGGAGAGAGGAGCCATTGCTGTATTCTTTACTGTAATTTCTACTAGTGCTGAGTATGGAAGACAGCTGTAGTCAAATATCTACAAAGTTCTTTAGATGTATTAAATGTTGTTTTTATGGTAGTTTTCGCAAGTTCATTTGTAGTACCAGCAGCCTTTCCTTTCATTTCTGATATTTCAGCACAATTTTTCAACAATACAATGTGTTGTTACTTAAGGAATATACATTATTTGGGACAAAACATTGACATTTTAATTAACTGACATTTGTTGTGTGTGCACACATCATTAGGGCCAAATACATGTAGTCTGATGTTTGCATTTTATCTTGTTTATTTAAATAAATGTAGAGAGTGAGTGGGGTCCACAGTTTTAGTCCTCCAAGTCAAAGGCAGAAGGTTAGACTAAATAAGCAGATAATTTAACGAGCAGCAGGGAGTTATGCCACATTATCACTGAAATTATGTCAAGGGGATGCCTTATCTGTAGACTATCTCTCTGTTTGGACAATGTGAAGCTGTTTGAATCACCCTCGCTGGTGATGCATTTAGTCCATGCAACCAACTGAAAAGTACTGTTTGATTTAAGAAGACTTCAAGTTAAATTGGTGTTGAGACAGCAGGGATACAAATTTATTGCAATTCCTTATGCTGCTGACCCGAAACACACGGAAGAATGTCTTTTGTGCTGTTGACTGGTATTGAAACAAAAAGCTTCCTAGATTGTGTTGTAATATTACTGAGTAAATGTGTATATTATGTGCCTTATCCATAGCACTTTCCAGCAGTGGGTCTCCTCCCCCAAGGATTATCCCCTTATTAATCTCTTCTCCAATAATAAGGGGCTCTCCTAATCTGATGAAACAGTGCAGTCCACTCAACACAACAAACCAGCTCTATTTATTTATGTATTTTTTAAAAATATTATTGCTATTACTTTATCTCTGTACATTTTCGCAAGCTCAGTCTGGTGTAGAAAGTGTGAATAAAGCATATTATTATCACTATACAAAAGAGCTTGCAGAGTGGTGCAGTGGTACAGAGGTGGCCAAAGAGGCAGGGCAGCGGTCTACGTAGTAGCACTGCACTGTGGTGTTTGAATTCTATATATACACAGGTACATCTGATCTACAGAAGGTGATTTATGAGACAAAGTAGACATTTTAAGGTCTCCAAGCTGTGTGAGGTAATACAGAGGGATATCAGATACTAGAGTAAACATAGGCAAGCATTTCTGTTTGTATTTTGTGTATAGGAAGGGACAGTGTAAATGGTTACTTGTTTACTCATCATGATCAACAGATAAACAGAGAGCACCTAGAATTTACATACTGTACCCTAGTAGTATATTCATTAGAAAATCCAGCCTATGATATTTATATTTCTATACAGTTTAGAACTGTTAAGTAATGGTTAATTAAGTTTAGTTTATGAGTGTTAGATTATGCAATTTATTTGTGGATGTATATTCAACTGATGTAATGTTGTTTAATAACTGTATGTTAACATTTCCTGTATGGAAAAAGAGTCCCTTTATGTGTAAAACAGAGTCAATGTCATTTGAAAAAAAAATGATAGTCAATTGCCAGTTACTGGACAAGTACATATTACTGCTGTATGTAACAACAAACAAACTGCATTTAACTTCTTTAATTTATCAAAATTCTTAACATGGGCTACTTTGTGTACAGCATCATTATTCATGAATTTGACCTATTGCACACTCTGAAATACATGCACTTATTTTCATACTTGGGCTATGCAGTTTATCAGATCACAGAAGTTCTTTCATTTGGTAAATTGACTAAATAAGAGTTACTGTTGTATGACCTGATATGACCCCATGTTTCAGTTGAGCGGCTGTCCCTTTTCGTCAGTCACTGAAGCACAACATGCCATTGACACTTCCACCTGCCTGGTATTTATCTTCTGCCTTGGAAGTTGATAACCAGTTTACCTTTATCAGTGAAGTTTTGATGACTTTTCAAGAGGTCACGATATCTTGATGCACAGATCTGTTATAAAATGTTGTTTCAATCATTCTATAATTTTCTGAATTTTGCAAAATCTTTGTTTTTCATTTATTTCCATACATTCAAGAATATTTGATTTAGAAATAAGGGATCCCTTCTAGAAATATTTCTGGTTGAAATTTATTTCTACATATTAGAAGTGAATCCCCCGGAAAAAAAAATCCAAACTCAGAAAAAAATGTAGGCAGGTTAAGTAAGGCAGCCGGCTTGGTGCATACAATTTGTAACATAAGTTTATCTTGGTTATCTTTTCCCCATTTAGTCGCTGGCATGTTATGTCTGTGTCTTTATCACTGCCAGGCTGCTGGGAACTGATGTAACTGAACATTTTGAGATCTATTTACTGCTGCTTTTTGGCTTAAGTTCCATAGATCTACATTAAGTCTAACTTACTAACTTGTGATGTTGTCAGGTTATGAATAAATGAAGTTTTAAGTTTCTTTTCAGTATCAGGTTGAGATATTTAAGAACTTAAGATCCACATCCAAATCTCAATGGTCTGGTATGTTTTGTTTGGGTTGGGAAAAAAAATTCAGGTGAAACTTTTGCAGGTGTTCAGTTTTGAATATACTGATTTCTCAAACCAGACTCTTCAGTTTATATTTACAGTTTACTTCTGATGGTGTAGTTTAAGGTTACTCAGGGACTAGTGAGGTGTTTAGGCTTTCATATATGCAAATGGATTATTTATTTGCTTTGAGGTTCCCTTTGTTGTTACCTGAGATGGTGAAATAATAATACTGAATAGAATGTATTTTGAAGTACCTGTTAAATTTACATAGTCAACATTTCAAGGAGGCATTAAATTAAGATAAATGTTTCTTGAGTATTTTCTATATAAAGGTACTAAAGTGCCCCTGTCCTGGCAAGGGAAATATATATTCTGCTGAGGACAGTAGGGTCGAAAAGTGTTTATGAAAATGTATTTATAGAAAAGAAGATGTTTAATGAATCTGGATAGATAATTTTGTCTTGATGGCAGAAAAAGTTTATAGAAGAAAGCCCTTTAGGATAAATTATAGAGCCAGTTAGTCCAAGGTGCTGAAGGTGTGTTGTGACTTCCTAAGGACAAAATATAAACAACAAAGTGCTGGTGTGTGTATGCGTGTGTGTGTGTGTGTGTGTGTATGCGTGTGTGTGAGAGAAGTTTAAACTGTAAAAAGTTTAAGAAGGAGTGAAAATGTATTGAGATAGCAGAAAATTACAAAAAGTTCCAAGTGCATTTTTATTCAGTATTTTTTTAAAATAAAAAACAATAACATAGTCCTCTGTGTCAGTTATCATTACACAGACAGACAGGCAGGGTGCTGGATTATCAGGACATTCCCTTGCTTTTTGTGGTTCATGTGGTAAGCTGATTCAAAGAAGACAATTACTGATACTTACATATGACATGATATAACATGATATGCACTTAATTTAATGCTTTGTACCTACTGTAGGTGTTTTCCACTACAGGTGATATGTACTTAATGTAGTCCTTTATACTTACTGTAGATACTTTCCACTACAGGTATCTGTAAAATTTCTGTTTAAAGGAACATATTTGTATAAACACTGACATTTGTGTGTTATACAGCTTACCTGTTTCATAACAGTGTGGCTTTCATGTTTAAATGATAAGCACAACTTGATCAGCTAATACTGGCTTCCACTGCTGTATTACAACAGTTAACAATGGTCAGCTGATTGAGGTTTACAAAAAAAACTTACTTAAAATGATATGATTTTGGGCTCTGGTTATTTGATCTATCCCACATATACTAGTTATGTTGGATTTCAAAGAGACTGGATGCTGTTATTTTAAGATTTTGGAGTTGTACAAGAGGCTCCATCTGTCCTGCTGTTCCAGGAATGGCTGATCTCATCTCAGCCGTCATCTGCTGTCAAAAATGCAATTAAACTAATCTCTTTCAGGTGCCCTGAACAAACCAAGTGATTAAGACCAGAAGGATTTTGTAGATTAAGCAGCCCATATACTGTCAATTAATTAATATTTGATATGGTACAAGTACATATCCCTACTATTCTGTGGACTGTAATAATAGCTGGTGCTTAGTAGCCTTAGTAGGGCCGTGCCTGTTATAAAGGTGAGATGCATTGTGTGTGTAAGTGTCACACTATTTGCTTTATAGGATAAAGACAATTAGAGTAAAGTATTCCTCTGTTGCATATGTGTGTGTGTGTGTGTGTGTGTGTGTGTGTGCTTGTAAGTGTGTGTATTTCTAAGGAACAAAAGAAATCACCACTTTTGTGATCTAAGCATTCATAAATTTCTGTTGGGTGATTTTTTTTTTTTTGTAGTTGGTATCTCAAAAAATAGGATTACATGTTTTGCTGCATTGTGGCAGCAGTTTCTGCATACTTTAGGTTCATGGTTAGCAGATGTAATCATCTTGTGGGGTTGCTAAATAAGGTTCTGCTGTTCATGTTTAGATACATGTACTCAGACATCAGTTGCAGCTGGAACAGGATTGTTATATGCCATAGGTATGGATTAGTCTCTCTTATAGACTGAAATTATATCACCATAGCTTTACTATAGTGAACTAGCTATATATTATTTACTGATATTTCCTGTTAAAAGTTCTCCACTTTTCAGAAGAGGCGCCTGTGTTGAGAGTTAATTGAAGGAAATGCCTTTTCAGAATGTGAAAAAGAACAAATGCTCC
Source organism: Lingula anatina (assembly GCF_001039355.2). The sequence continues at coordinate 290,906 of NW_019775466.1, read as the reverse complement.
AGTGTTTTCTTTTTTACCATGTTTTTATTGTCTTTCAACAAATCTGATAATAATTATATTTTGGGTTCATAAAAACCCAAATTTTACTGTAGAAGAAAAAGAAATAAGAAACATGCAACTTACCTAGTATTTTTTTACCATTTGCTCTGAGCAAAAGATAGATAGATGCAATGAAAAAGATACAGACTGTAGATTGATTTGGTTCTCTTTTTTGTTACAGGGAAGGAATTTTCAAGTGCCCAGAGGATGAACTGCCTCTAGATTTCGCTAAGGTAAGCAAAATAATTGATATACTTATTACATAACATTGCATTAATCGTAAGTAAGTCATTTGGTTGTAGATGTATAGATGCATCTTAAATCAATAGCATCATTAAGGCAGACACATTTTAATGTTGTAAGTTGAAGTGATACCTTGGTTAAAGTTAGGTTGGTTAGGTATGCCGCACATCAGTGCTTGTCAAATAGCAGTATGCTTGCATTCAGTGGGCTTTGATGTCAGGCACATATTTGTGGCCTCTTTTTCCTTCCAGGGACGTAATTATTGTCACATTGTCGTAAACTGTAGCACTCACGTATCTGTCACATGCTGTGATCTTGTTTTATTACTGGTAAATTGACATTAAAGGCAGCAAATGCTATGTTTTTAAAGGAATAACTGTGGTCTGTCTTGTAATTGTCAGTTGTGTTTGGGACAAGTTTGTCTGTTAATTTGGAAGACTAATGGCATTGTTTTCAGGTCAAGGGCCTTCTTGTAATGGGGTGTCTGGTCCTATTTAGGACAGAAGGAAGCAGAGATGAGCATGGGCTCCTTTGTCCTTTTTTTTAACCTTCTGCATTGCATTTGTAAAATGTTTTTATAACTTCTTTAAATTCAAATAGTATATTCTTCAGTAGAAATGTAAGTCTGATTTGATTATCAGCATTGTATACTTGGAATTGTTAAGCAGTTGGAATGCTTTTCTTGATTCCTACTGTCTTCTTTGAGCAGTGTAATACCCTCAAAAAGGCAGCAATTCCTTATAAAACACTTATATTCAAAAACATAAGTTGAGTATTTGACTACAACACTGAGGTGCCAAAGCAGAAAAAAAGCCTCTGTCAAATTTTACACAATTAAAATGTGCAATAGATTATCAGGGGGTAAATATTCCCAAAGAAAATTGATTTTGTAAATTTTTTTAACATGTGTTTGAAATTATAGCGATTTCCTTTTTTAAAAAGAAAAACCCATATTTGAGACTCCCTTCTCAGAAAAAATATCTCAATTTCATCCATCTTATGACATGCTACAAATAATATAGCCGCTTTTTTGGCTAATTTCTATAACCAAATTCCAGTTGCAAAAATATTTGCACTCATATAAATAAATCTACAAGGCTCGATGAGATGGTTGAACTGCCTGTGCTTTGTACTGAGAACCTTACACAGAAAACTTATTAGTGCAGGTGTTTCCTTATAAGAAATTCTGTTTAATAACCTACAGGATGTGTTTATATAACAACCCACTGTTTAGAAAACCCTGAAAGCAATGAAAACTGTGGCAAAAAACAAGATACACAAGCTATCATTGTTTTGTGAACAGTCGTCACTTCAGGATCACAAGACCCTTAGATGGATTTTTTTGTGGTATTTTTAGACCACCACTAGAAAGGCTATCACGCTGGAGGTGATGATTTTTGTGCATATTGCATCACATACAATGTGGAAGATATGAGATGTAAAATTCTGTTTTAAAAAGCATTTGTCATATATCATCTCCAACCTAATGCATTCATCTGCACCATGCCTGCACACACATAAACATGCAAGCATGCACATGCTCTCTTTCTCAGCACACTACAAAAGTCATAAAAATGTAGTAGGTATTGATTTCTGAAGATAAAGGCATCTGAGATGCAGTACAACCTTTATGATTGAATTTCATGGTCATAAAAGATGAATATATATTGTGATGACTATTGCATGACATATTGACCCATTGACCTGTGTGGTGTGATTTGGACAAGACTCACAAAAGCTCTTGCACTGCTGTGAAACAGTGATTCTACATATGACTTTCTGAGTGAGTGACACATGTACACAAGTAAGTGAAGCTCGTTGTTTTTCACTGTTTGTGGATATTTAATTTGCATGAAAAAGGAAAAATGGTAATTAATTCTTTTTGAAGGCATTCATTGTAAATGTGTGCACCTACATATTTGACTGAGATTGAAATTTGTACAATTATTAATCTTATTTTAAATAAAAAGCATATAATTTTTAGTTCCTAACCCCCCCCCCCCTTAAAAAAAAGAAAAATTGTTTTTATAAGATAATGACATGAATTTTGATGATATTAAATGATGCCTAAGTGGATATGCATGTTGGAAAATTGCCACAGGGAAAATTAATTTTTCCCAGTTGTAGGTTTTGTAAATGTTATGCTGCAACCTTTGTATTCTTGCAATGATCAATGCACTAGCTCCAAATGATTTTTTGTCTTCTGAAGCTTTGATGCTCAGATGAAGTAGCTTATTAAAGTTTAATATGTATTACGTTTCAATTTGTAAGTGAATAAAATTGAATTTGATTTATGACTGACAGAAAAGAGATGCTGATTAAAAGGAAATTTTGCAGTCCATCTTGTGAGTTAAAGAGGCAGGCAAATCATTATTGACTGTAGTTCTTGCAGACTATATTAGAACGTACCAAGTTGACCTTCCTCAACTGTACTCCATCTTGACAGGCTGCTGTCTGACCTATCCTTCCCATCAACATATCAGCAGATGAAGCAAGTTCTTACAATTTTTGTAGGAATTTTTCTTATCTGCAATAACAAACATCTTGGCATGGTTTTCCTGCAAAAATCTGATAACTGGCTCTGTTGATGGGTGATGTCAACAAGTTGTGGTCATCATGAAACTGTATACTGGTCCTTGCCATTAGCACTCTCATTTAGAGTTTAAAAAAAGAAACATTTGTCACAGCAGATGAGATTTTGACAGTGAGAAAAAGATGTTAAAATAAATGACAACTGTGTGATGTCCATAATATTTATAATTAATTTTAAAGCAATAATAAATTATTAATAATAATAAATTAAAAATAATTAATTATTAAAAATGATTAATGAATGGAAAGCATTCACAAGAACAAGTTTCATCCATAATACTGTATGTAATGGTATATGACATTATGTGAATCCCATTTTAATAGAGATTTTTTGGAAACCATTTGTAACATGCTAGTAAATTTACATACAGCCCCACCACATAGATAGTTTCTTTAACATGTACAATTTGTTCATTTAAACATGGAGAACAGCCTTGTGTTCAGCAAATAGCTGTACTCGTGTAGGGAAAATTAATGGCAGTTCGTGTTGAATTTCATGATCCTTCAGGTTAAAGTAGCAATTATCACTCTCTTCCTGGGGAAGAGGATCTGCCTACGTCAGCATCAGCCCAAAGGAAATTGCTTCCAAGGCCATTAACGGTGGCTTTTTCCCCTACTCTGTCTACTAATTACCACAATATACGGATCACACCAAAGAAAATACATTTCCACTGCGGACATTTTCATGATTAGATTAATAGGTATCATGGGCCCATGCATATAAACTCTTTGATTTCTGGAGGGCTCATTAGTATAATGTCTCATCTGCCTGTGGATGAATGTTCACAAGGAATTTGCATTAAAACAGATATACATTGTACCTAATTGGTGAAAATCACATGATACATCTAATGCCTTCCATTTCCCATCCTCAAGTACACATCATGGTATATAATTGGTTAATGTTCTTAAATTTGCCCTGTTTATGTTAGTTGATCTGCATATTGTGACTTTTTAGTCTTGAGCATCTACATATAGCAGTGCCTTTTTGTAATATGACAAAGATAATTGTTTAAGTCACATAAATCCTTCAGCATGTAAATGCTGCAACATTATTTATATTATGACCTTTTCATTTGATTAGAAAAAGTGTCCTTATATAAATTTTGATGCAAATGATTCAAACTTTTTTCCGTCTTATTTTGCTATTGTTGATCTTATAATTCTCTCTGAACACCAACATGACAGTTTTCTGAAAATCTAGTGTTTTCCTAGTTTTAGAATTTCCATGGATGCAGTTATTTTCCATTAAATTTACAGACATCTTTTGAAGTACAATAGCCATTCAAATGACCAGTGGCATCCATTCTCTTGCTTTTAATTGTTTGGTAGTAATAGATTAAGAAGTTTTTAATGAAGATGATGAAGCCTATTAAAGATACATATATATATATATATATATATATATATATATATATATATATATATATATATATATATATATATATATATATATAGCCCCAACAGGAGTAAGGGCACACAGCATTATTATTGCATGGTGAAGTGTTCAGACATGCAGAGTTCAACTCTGTGCAACAGTTTGCAGACTTATTAATTCCAAGGGCTCAAGTCCTATAATGTAAGACAATGGAGTAAGTTGAGATCTGATACATTAATTAGACATTGTCTGCATTCAGGTTTTTGTTTTTACATTTTTGTCATTAAGCCTATTGGTGAGGTCCATATAAAAAGAGCAGAGAATAGTGCACTGTCTATGAAGTGTTTTGAACATTGACAGGTGGTCCTTTGGCAAAGGAATGAGCTGTGTTAATACCTTGAGAATAATGCAGTGTGTACAGAAATGGTAGCTCTCAAACTTTTAGTCTGCCAGGTGCTTAGATTCCCAGGTTGTCTTATTGAACAACCTACATTTTGTGGGTGTGTATAGAGACATCATTTCTGTTACATTGCTGTGGCAAAGGAAGACATAGGTAGGGCAGAATTATGTTACGATGATGATAATTCTGTTAAAAAGGTTTTTCATAGGTGATCCAGTAACTATTTTTTGCAGAGACTGATCACCATCTATTATTACTTGCATTTGAAGTTTTTTATATTCAATTAAATTTAAACTGATTATATATTTGGGCTAGTAAATATGGACAAAGTCCTTTTGGACTAAGTGTAAATGCAGTGTACTGGTATTTGGTTCAAAATGTGTGCATATGATTACATTAATGAAGTATGCTTATTCAAGCATTAAGAAAATTTAATACCTTAGGCTTAACGACAATATGTTCTTGTTGTGAATTGAAGATGGGTGCGCTTATCAATTTAGAAATTTTAGTAAGACTCAAACCCAAAACATTGAACAGATCACTGATGAGACTTTTCTGACTTTTGTAAGCTTTTGTACTTTCGTGTACGCTGGACCCCCGGTCAATTTTCCTACTTTTTAAGTGAGGACTGGTCTCATCCCTGACAGATGTGACAGGTTAAATATCAGTATGAAAATGTATGCAACTGCAAAATATATACCATATTTATCTAAAGATCCCATTTTACATATGTCATCAGCTTTTTTTATGTACACAATTTACAATTAAGCATTGCACCAGGTTATATATTGTGATGTTGTAGACTATGCCCACCTGTCACACCTTTGGTCCAGCACCTTTTATGACAAGCTCCCCATTCAGACCAGCAACTTCTTTTCCTAAGTGGCAAACACTGGTTGTAGTGGAGGTATAAATTTGAACTCACACATATTGTTTTTTCATTTTTTATTTTATGAAAGTTTTTACTGTTGATGGTTTCAAAACTATTTCTTCACCCTGGAATATATTGCAATAACTAGCAGAATTTGTGCCTGTTGTGTCTACATTGCATGCTTATTTATGCTATCTGACAATCATGCGGGTAAGATTGATAAATTGTCACTTTGCAGTTTGACTTCCCTTTTGGACACAGTGGGCCCCTGGATCACTATATGTAGCCCCACAAATCATGAGATCTGTTCAGACAGGGATTGACTTCTAAACACCAGAATAGGATGAGCCAGATGACCAGATTATGAAAGCAAGTTTGTCTCCAGCTGTCCCTTAAAAATATAAAGAGCCTACATTGCACCTTGCAAATCTTTAAAATCTAACATTTAAACCACTCTGGTTGAGTGATGACATGTTTCAGTCAATTTCTTTTCTGAAGTTATTCTGATCTGAATGCATCTCTGAAAATATAGAGATACAGTGGTGTCATTTCCCCAGTTGACAGTGTGGAACTGCCTTGTACTGTTTGGACATGGACGTAAGACAATACATGTATACTGTGACAAGGGTGCTCTTGTCCATTTACAAAGACAGCTGATGTGATGCAATGTATATGAGTAATACTATGACACAGTTTGAAGAAAACAAAGAAATGTCATGCTGGAAGGTGACAGCTAGAATGCTTTGTATGTGTCTGATTTATTTAGCTGGTTTTGTTGAATTATGCACCTTTGATTGTCACATCTGATCCTCCCCTGTGGACAGTTTAATTGTTATGTTGTTATCAATTTGTGCTGCAATAAATTTTCATCTGTGTACTTTTACTTGACGGATTTATATTACCACAAACAGTAAGTTCTGTCTGTGTACAAGTCCTTCTCAGTGTTAGATTTAGTTTATTACATTAGCCCCTCCTTCCTCCTTCTTTAATTGACTTGTATAGGGTTTATGGTCCTTTTGTTTGGATCAGTAGATTTTATGAAATGAACTTAGGATATAATGTTTGATTTTGGATCCCTGTGGTTTTCAAATTGGCTTAACAACAATGTCCAGTGGAGTCAAATTGGTTTACTAGATTTAAGTTATGTCATGCTTTTGTGAATGTTAAAGTGCGTAATATTTGATAGTGAGGTTAACATATTGTAGATGCCCTTTTTGATACCATCTGTTTAGAAGTTGAGTGCATAGTGCATCAAACAAGGGCAATCTTTAAAATCAAAAATCCCTGTTTTGCTTTCAGGTATCTACCAAAATCTAAAGCAACAAAGGTCAAGTTATGTAAAATATTCAGCCAATTTATTTAACCCTCTAATGAATGTTTTACCTGATTTAACATAGAGTGGTTCTTATCATAATATAAGGAAATATTATGCAAAGGTACCCAGGAATCTCTGCAAACAATTGGTTGGTGGTCTGGCCTGGTGTCCCCATAGGACATAAGCTGAAATGTACAGCCATTGTACTCTATTTAATCATATAGGACTGAAAGGTTAAGGTAATATTATGATGCCCTTTGTTGGGGATGATTAATCTGTTTCCCATGCACATTTGGGACCGTTTGCAGAACTGTAATTGCATGTTCAAACCAGAGTTGAGGTATTAAAAACAATGTCTGTGTACCAAGGAGGCTGGCAGTTGAATGTGTTAATTTGGCTGGATATAACAACAGGGAAAAACAGGCAATATATTATCTGATAAACCTGTATGTAATAATACATCAGTAATTGTCAGCTTAGGTGTGCATGAAAGCTGCATAACCACAAGATAAATAATTTGCATTGTAGACCTGTTGAAGTTATGTGGTCACCATATATATGGCTGCCTCTTGTTATAGTGAGTCAAAGAACTAGACAGGCAGGGGCATGTACAGATGAAATCAAAAGAGGCACACCAAATGTCATTGGATAAATTGATGATGTAGAGAGTTATAGTTGGTCGCTGCCCAGGCAGGAAGTTTGTGACATACTGTACAGCAGTCTGAGCAGTAGCTTTGACAGTTCAGAAATCTTGTGAAGACACCCAGCTATTGATGTAATATATAATATATATGCAGGTATGAATATGACCAGATATGTATTTTTCATAGGATAAAGTATAGAGAAATAGATACAGTATGTGTATTATTTGCTTGCTCTTTTTGCTAAGCTGAAGTGTCACAAAAGTGCAGGTACCAGTATGCATGATCATTTTGTTGACTCAGTCCGACTTCAATTCACAGTAATATGACTACATTTCTGATTGTCATCATACCTGGAAGATAATATGATCCACAGATTAGATTGCCTGAGGTGTAGCCTGAAGACTAACGCTACTACTGCTTCCCTGCTTACTACAACATTTATGCAGACTGACAGTTGCTTTAAGGCAGGTGCAATATGATGTATTAATCAGATAACCATTGGAAGGCTCTTTGTTTCTACTTTTGCATCATTTATATATGTATACGTGTATATACACGGATAAAACATGAGAGTGTGAAATAGGTCAACGAGATCTCATCGTAAATATGTACTCCATCTGGGAACAGCTGCCTTGGCATTGCAGAGGACAGTGGACACAAAGGACTGAAGGAAATTAAATACGGAAGGAAAAAAATCAGGACTGCCACATCTGCTGGTTGCAGGGGGAAATGCCAACCCTTTCATTTGAAAAGGAAACATTTTAGATTAACTTTTCAAAATTATGACTGATACTACGAACTGATACCACAGAATCAGGTGATTTATGTTTTAAGTTATGTACCAAACATACAAGGCCTTGTTTTTTCCCTCTGTTTATTGGTTACATATACATAATTTTGTTCTCTTTTCTTTAAAAATGTCTTATTCTCTCCAGATTTATCCAGATCAAGACTTGGAAGTAGAAATAATGAACAGTCTTGTCCGCTGTAAACATTTCAAAGAAGGTTGCAAGTGGACAGATAAAGCGGCACACTTACAGGTGAGTGTAGATTATAATTTCACACCTTATCATTGAAATGAATACTAATATTCTTAATCTCCACATAATTGCCCCTGTTTACTTTTTTACTCAGAAATTGTTTGGCTGATAAAGCAGTATTGATTCTATCACATCATATTCTGGAACGTGGCATATTCTCTGTTGTAAAAATCCATTCAAAGGCAGTAAGCCACTTGAGACTTGTGAGCCATGCTGGTTGTACACATGTCAAGAGATGGTTTTGTGTGTCTACCCCATTACTACAGCTTGTGTAATAAGTGATCATCTGTCAGTGCCCTTCAGATGCATTTGACCTGTCTTTGTTTGTAATCTTTTGGTGTGAAAACTCCTTACTCAGCAGCTGTATGTTTCTTTTGATGATGGTTCTTTGTGCTTCAAAGTTATCAGGTTTCCTTTCTGTAGTATATATGATGTGATTCATTCTTTGTAAGTCTCTTCCAACATGATAGGGATGTCCCAGGTAGGTTCCATCATATATGTATAGTTTAGATAGTAAAATGAAAATGAGATAGGAACTGTAACTCTAAACTTTTATCAGAAATACACACAGATCTTGGTTATAAATACGGGTATGTTAAATCAGAGGTGTAATTTGGTGTACTGTGTATACTGTGACTTATTGGGACATGCATGCAGTTTCTCATTACTTGCTGATTATTGGAGATATTTCTGTTTTCTGGTAAGGCGATAATTGCCCTGTAAAGAAGGGCACCAGTCTACTGATTACATGAATGTTATATAAAAGTACACTCTGCAATCAACAGTATTCACATATCTCTCATTGTCCAAGCAATATACTTCTTTTTGTTTTGTTTTGTTTTGTGTTATATATAACAAATATGATGAAGTAATATAGCGTTTATTCATTGTATCGTATGCATCTACATGGGTAGATGAAAATGTACAATAGGATTGCAATTATTAATAAATATAAATTATATTAAATAGTGGTGACTGCTTGTGAGAAAATATGTTATAGTAATATGTTAACATGTTTTCATATTTATGCTTACTAGTATTTTATAGGTGTGAGTGCAATATGCAAAATTTAAGTTAAGATAATGTGAAATTGTATTACCACAGTTGGCAAGAGCAACTGATGTTATCTGTAATTTTTGCTAAGACAAACTTGCTATCTTTAAATCTGATACCTGAAGAAATGCAAATATCAAGTACTCATTAAAACAAAATTAAACCAAAAGGCTCTGAGCCTGGAGGGAGAGAGGAATCTCATATAATGACAGTTCATATCAACATCCTTATTAAGATAAGAGGGTGACGATGGCTGCACTTTTAAGATGTTTGATGTCTGACAAGATCAGGAACATAGATCCTTATGATTTAGTGCTTTCTTTTTGTCTTCCATTATGATAAAGTTAAGGCTCAACATTCAAAATTACCCAAGATTACTTACTAAATTGTATCATTAACAGTGATTGCCTTAGAGAAAATGCATTCCGATACCTAAGGCGAATATTGCTTTACGGTTCACAGTTAGAAAGCACAGAGTCAGATTAATAATGAGCAGTTAGACTGGCAGTTGATAATGAAGGTTGTAAAAATGTGACTGAAAAGGACTGTTGGCACTGTTGGTTTACTTTCCCATGCCAAAACGTGTCCTGAGGCTGTGGAGACATTAGCCTGCTCTCTTGACTAGAACTATGTAAGGATGCTGGTCTCATCATTGTGTCTCTCTTGCTTAGTAGCCTCACCTAGCTAGAACTTTATAAACTGTGGTGTTGGAAAACACAGCCAAAGTTTGGGAATTCTCCAGCATATTATCTGCCATGAGCCTGGACTGGGCTATTGTTTTGGAGCTTAAGTAGTGCAAGGATCACTGTGTCGCTGATGGTCAAGCGGCCACTTGAAGGCTACTATCTCTGTCATCCTATATCTTTACAGTGCATTATTATTATAGTTCTGATTGTGCGACAAGACCCTGCTTGTAGGAAACCACCTTCAAATTTTGGAGATAGTTTGCCTAGATAAAGTAACCTTCAGTGTATTATAGAGTAGCATACCTGGTGGCTGTGTCATAAGCTGAAGAATTTTTCCAGTGACAGGGATTTTGCATTGCATACATAGTCATGGTAGGTGGAAAGAAACATATGTCTATTTTGCCTCTTAAGGCAAGGTACAATTAATTTTTAGCCTTGAGTAAGCATCATAAAAATGCTTATGGGTTTTACAGAGCGTGATTATACTTGTAACTATAAAAGTGTGAAAAGGTAAAATCTTCTTGTTTTAATATCGGTATATAGAGGTACTCTCAAAGTTAATGGGTAGCCAGTGGTCAATATGATGGGAAAAATTAGATTTATACAGTAAGATCAATTTTTACCACATCACCACATTCAGGATGATGTATTTGTGTGTTTATATCTGTTGCTAAGGATGCCACTTCATCAAGTGTTAACCGTTAATTATATATGGCCCAGAGATTTAATAATGAGATGAAGGTGTGGTTATTTTGTACATGCATCTTGTCTGGATAACTAGGTAAGTAGAAATAGTAGGAAAAATATACAGAATACAGTGAATAACAGGCCATAACTGGTGGTGTGGTGAAGCTGTTTTTGGTGTTTCTTACACAGAATGATGACTCATAATGATAGATCTGTTGAACATCAGAGAAATAAGGTAGGGAAAGAATTATTGCCCCTCACATTCAGTAAATCTATTTTCACATCTGTTACTATAACTTCTATTAAATATACTTCTATCTTAACATGAACTTCAATATTTGGTCAGGAGGGTTTCACATTTTGCATGATGTTTATATTATATTATATTATATTTTATATTTTTCATAGCATAAACATAGCTTATATTTCAAAATAAACATTGAGTGATTAGTTGTAGATTTCCCCTGTAATTTGGATATCTATTTTACTGTTTAATGATTTTTACTGACAACTTAGTTAAAAAAAGGAAAAAAATCCTGACTGAAACACTGCACATCACCCTGTAGTGAAAAATGGCTTGACACCCAGTTTGTGGTTTACATGACCCCATAAGATTTCAGCAGTGGATATAAAGGAAAATGTATTATATTTAATTTGATGAACTTAGAACTATGATGATTTTAGCAGATATTTTCATCTGGTTTTGTTTTAAAATTAGGCTTTGGTGTTTTTGTACTTGTTTTATAGCTAACAAGCATATCTAAAAGTATGTACTGGACCACCTTAAGTGGTAGTCAGACTTAAATACGTAAAATTATTGAATTGCAGGGGGAATATACTGACATAAACCATGTCCTAATGATACGTGATTGAGATGTTCTTTCATTGAAACGGCAGTCACTGGGTCAAAATTGTAATTTTTGCTTGTCAGCAGGGTTGCTTTTGTTTTATGGCACATTTTCCACAAATGTGACATGGTATAATTTATAATTATCCACTTTTCTAAATGCAGCTGGCTCATTTTTTATGTGAGCAGCAACAAATAATCATTATGTCTAAGATACTAAAAATGTTTTGTTCAGTTTCTTTGAATCCATGTCTATTTTGAACATTTTTAAATATGTGCAGGACAGATGAGTACATTGATTAAGTTACTAGTAGCTTAATCCTAACTCAAGGCAATTATGATAGTAATACATTTATTAAATAAACTTCACTCAAAGTGAGTTACATATGATGTGATAGGAGCTGCCATCTGCTTGTAATTGTACTGTCATTTTTTTCATTATATCTTTGCTGGCATTTATTGCTTTGTTCTTTTGAATATATTTTATCGCCATATATTTTAACAAAGTTAAGATATACCCCCCAGGGCACCATAATGACAACAATTTTGTAAATAAACAATTTTGCAGACAAGAAGTATTTTATTGGTAGTAGGGTTTTTTGTTGTTGTTGAAATGGTCTGGCAATTAACATTTTGGAATAAATATATAATGACAGAAATTGCTAGAAAATGGGTGAATATAGTCAGAGCAAGGTCAATTTTGAATTCATTGTCCTTGTTCTGATGTCCACAAATAGAAATAAACCCATGTGATTCCCCCAGTAAGAAGTGATATTAGCAAGTAAACAGAAGTAGTATTATATTATAATCTAGTACATATATATGGTTAGTATGCATGAAGTACTCCAGTATACAGGTTTTGTAGTCCTTTATGTAGAATAGAAATGGAGCATAAAACACAAGGATGAAAAATCGATAGTGACAAAAAGGGAAAAAGGGGCCTTAATAATCTCCTAATGAGAAGTAAATTGTCTCCTGCTGGCAGGAAAAGAGCACATCTGTTCACATCTATCAGCGTTATATTTGCTATGAGACAGTAGCTGTATTCATGTGGTGACAGATAGTGCTGGTTTTGGTCAGGTGTTTGAGACTGATATATACACTGTGTTGAAACACCTGCTGCTGCTGACATTCCATGCAGGAAGTATAAGGTATGTCCATGGTTAAGACCCAGTAAGGCACAGATGTCCATAACCAGTTGATCAACATAGAAGGTGGTCAACCAGCTGAAGTCTTGATGGTGAAGAATCAATATCATACTATGACATAGGTGGTTTTGAGTATATGAAGTCCAACTCTTATAAGGTTTTATTATGGGTTGAATGAGAGCTGGGACATGTCCACTGAATTTCTTCAATAGATATACTTATATCAGACTGGATGATTTTTATCTGTTTGTGAGTGCTGTGTTTGCTCAGTATTGCAGACCCTGATTATCAGCTCTATTTGGTTGTTTGTTGTTGACAAACAAGGTAATGCTGCTTCTAAATATAGGGCATTAATATTCATCTTTTGTTTTTTATTTATTTATTTATTTATTTATTTATTTATTTATTTATTTATTTATTTATTTTTTTTTTTTTTTTCCTTATTGCAAAAATTTCCTAATGGCTGTAGGTTCAGGGTATGATTTGGTATATGTTTTAATATTTGGAAAACAGAATGTTTTCACCACATTTTTGTTCTCTTTCACAGGCGCATTTAGATATCTGCCGCTATGATGCTGTGCCGTGTCCCAACCAGTGTGCCGCCATGTTGTCCAGAATCTGTCTCCAGGACCATCTAGAATACACCTGTCACAAGAGAAGGGTCACCTGTGACTTCTGTGGCATTGAATTCTCCGGTGAACAGATGGATGTAAGTTGGACCAGATTCACTAATGCAGTCATTTTTTAGTTTTTTTTTTCTTTTTTTTTGACAATAAATAAAATAATTTCTTTTTTTTTCGTATATCTGTATGGATCTTTTCCCTTCATTTGAAGATCAGATATGAAGAATGTTATCATTGATTTTCTTCTGCCAGTTGAATGATAAAAATGAGTTAATGATTTACTCCTTAACTGTGATAATGGCATTTGTTGTTTGTATACTGATAAGACTATAGTCTCTTTGGCTGTGGGCTGTAAAAGTGAAGTTTTATTTATTGACTAAAATATCGGTTGTTACTATAAACTCCTTCCTACTGCAAAACAAAGATGGGAACTTCAGCATGAAAGATGGCTACCCATGTTGTTCATACCCATCTGTTCCATTCAGTATGCGTTAAAGTAATATTTCCATGTCACTTAATGAAACCTTCTGAGAATGTTATTGCTCTTGTGTATGAATAGGCTTGCTACTTAATGAAATAATGGTTTTTGTCCTGCAAGGATAAATGAATTCATTATTAGCAATGGAGTAGCCTTAGCAATCAAGAGGACTAGGTGATTTTGCTGTAGTGTGTTTGGTTTTAGAGATTAAATGGTTTACAATTCATATGAAAAAAAAATCTTTGATGATATATCACTTAACCAAATATTTATAATGTATGTTTTAACCAGCTTTACACTTTGAAACTGTGTAATATCAACAGTGGCTATTGAAATAAACAGCATAATAAGATCATGCTCTCCCCATTGCACAAGTGTAGTCTAAAGACCAGACACACGATCTGTGTTAGATTAAACATTAATAGCTATGACTAATAAATCAATTTATTATTGATTTTTTTATTGAATAGAACCATGATGGGGAATGTGGCTATGAGACAGTGTGGTGTGAGAATAAATGTGGTGCTAGGCTTCAGCGGAGATTCCTCAATAACCACATGAAAAATGAATGCCACAAGAGGCTGGCCATGTGTTTGTTCTGCCATAAGGAGTTTGTGTTTGAGACATTGCAGGTGAGATCTCATAAACTATTGACACAAAAACACAAAAACGATTGAATATGTATATAACCTTTTTGAGACCGACAGAATATTTTAATTTAGCATCATTCACACATTTGAGTTAATCCTTTATGTGACAAAGGTGTAGTATCTTTAGTAAATGCAGTACTTGAGATAATTTGACAACATATTAAACTTGTCAAAAATGTTTTAATTTCTAATTGAGCCATTCTCTGTTACAGTAATATTTAAGACATCTCAGAAAGCAATATTTTAACAGACTTATAGCAATAAATAAATAAATAAGGATTGAAGGAATTTTATTTAAAGGAGCTCTCCATTACTTTTAGACCCATCAGCATACCTGTCCCCGTTTCCCTATATCATGTCCCAACCGCTGTGACCCCACCAAGATCCCCAGAGAGGATATCGAGAAGCATGTCGCAGAGTCCTGCCCCTCAGCATCTGTTCCTTGTGTCTTTAAAGAGGCTGGTTGCAAATACAGGGTAAGTAAAAGGCATGGCCTAACCAGCTTTGAAAGTTGTATTTTACACATAGTTGGATATTCACAGTATGTTGAAGAGTTATTTTCTCTTTTCGCCAGCAAAAGCACAGTCAAAATGAGTTGTGAGGAAAACTAAAGATTGTTTATAATTTTATGTCAGTATAAGTAATTGGCAGATGATATGTATATGTTGACAACAATTTGATTATAAATTTGATACATGACATATATATTAATTTGAATATATAATCTTGAAAATTGTTCTATCATTATCACGAATCCTTTCACAGTGCCCCAGATTCAGCCTAGACAAACACTTGGACGAGTTCACCAAAGCACACCTCAGTCTTATGGGCAACCTTGTCTTGCGCCAGCAGCAGGAAATAAAACAGCTCAGGGCAGACTTACAGGCTGCAGGAAGCAACACAAATGGTGTTCTTTTGTGGAAGATCCCAAACTTTAAGACCAAATTGGCAGAAGCCAAGCAAAAGAGCATGGAGTTGGTGAGCGTGCCTTTTCATGCTGGTGACAATGGATATAAACTGGCAGCCTCAGTTTTCATCAATGGCAATGGATCAGGAGAAGGAAAATACCTCTCACTCTACATCAAAATCCTTCAGGGGGAGTATGACAACTTGTTGGAATGGCCCTTTCAGTTACCGATCACCTTTACCATCTTTGACCAGTGTTCCATCTTGGAAAAGCGTGTGAACGTGATTGAGAGTTTTCTGCCAGATACCACTTGGAAACATTTCCAGAAACCCTCAAAAGACCAGGAACCCATGGGGTTTGGCTATCCCAAGTTTGTGTCCCACGAAACTCTCTTTACTAGGAACTATATCAAGGATGACACAGTATTTATCAAAGTGAATGTAGACACTGCCACCTTGTTGGGTCCTTAGATAATAAGTACCTCACCTGTTCACAGAGGTTATCACATTGTTTCTAGTTGCCAAAAAATTCATATAACAGACAAGGGGTATTGATATGAGTATAGCTATAGGTTATAGCTAGATTACTCTTAGAGTGCATTCCCAGAGATTTAGATCAATCCATCTAGATAGACCTAACTCCCTGGGGGTTCATGCTAAATTGCTGTTAGCAGAGTGTGCACGATAGTTAATTACCCTCTTACATCTTTTAGTAGGCGGGACAGACGCTTAAGCCGGCTAAGCTGACAGTAATCTAGTGAGACTCCCCACAGGGATAGATCGCTCTAAAATCTATGGGAATGGGGTCTTAATTTTGAATGTTGTTTTTATTTATATATTTAAGACTGATGTTGTGAAAGTAACACTTGAAAATGGTGAATGGCAGAAATTGAAGTAGTGGGTCTATGTGGATACCAGGACAGCCTATTTATTTTGTCTTAGGTGGAATGGACTGTTCCTCTTTACAAGAATCATGGTGCTATATTTTATTGTTCACATTTTGTCCAAGATGCTCACAGTCTTATACTGGTACCCACACAGTCCATATTTGATAGTATTTGTTACAAGTACTTTCCTGGAGGAAGTATTGCAATATTTGAATTATTTAGGCATATTCTTTTTTATGCTGATTGACTCCTTAATCTATAGCAGATAGGGTAGCACATGTTATGTATACAGTGGATTTCACTTGGAAGGGAACATAGATAGCAATATTATTTTTCCATCCATATTTTACTAATCTGTTAGGCTCTGTAACTCGCATGTTTATCATTGCTTTGATATTTTAAGGTTTTATTTGTTCAGTGCACATTATCAGTCCCAGTTTACAAAAAATGACACCTTCATCTAATTGTTGTGTGCCTTGAAATGTGCATGGCCTACATTAGCAATTTAACAATTATCCCTTATTATGCAGTGTGTAAATTTGTTGTATATCATATGTTAAGACCATTTTGCAGTAGGAAAAAAGGTTATATAGCTAGTTTAAGCTAATAAGGATTATGCCTCATAAAGTATGCTAGGGAAAAATTATTTAGAGCATGTTCAGTGGCAAAGATTTTTATAAGACAGTGGCTTACTGCAGCAAGTTGCAATGGATTAAAATTATTTTAAAAACTTCAATGACAAATTTTTCTTGTTTGTTGTAATGTGATTTCATTATACTAAACTTGTTAAGATTGAATTAATTTGAGTGGTCTAAATTATGTTACTTACATTTTGATAAATTAACATCTATCAATTTTTTGAGGCAAGGGTCTTTTAATCCAGGCATTTTGTATTGGTTGGGGCAGTAAAGTACTACATAATTCCTTTAGTAATACTCTTATAAGTCTCTTATGGATTTTTGTATTTCAGTTCAATGGTTTTGGCTATTAATGTGTAGGTATTAGTAAACCTAAAACATGTATTGGCTTCACACCTACGGGTAAAAAAATTACATCGAATAGTTTAAATGGTGCTTTGTGGTACATGCTTTTTGGTTAGACAAATGAGAAAACCAGTATGGTTTCTGCTCATGAGAATAATGCTTAATTTGTGTAATAAGATACAAGATATATTCACATATATATTTGTGGAATGAATTGTAAGATTGACTCTTTGAGAGCATAATATTGCACGACAAATCAGATGTACAGTGTAGGATCCTTGATGTCGTCTGCAAATGCTGGATGTTGTATGTGTGTTAAATGGCGATGGCTAATGATTGTCATGATAGAAAAAAAATGTTGTTCATTTTCTTTCGGGGACATTTTGAGCTGGTTCTCAATGGAGCCTTAAAAAATTGGAACCTATCATTTCGTGGAATATTTAGTTTTCAAATTATGCTTCTATCCAGTGATTTTTAATTCGTTAAATTTCTTTGTACGGCTTTGTATATCTTCTTTTGAGATTTTTTTTGTCTTTAAGTCTAAGAAAAAGTGTAATATTACATGTCATGGACTTGTATGGTACATTATGTGGCATGGTATTAGTTGGTTTATTTGTTTGTATATTACATATAATAAAGGTCATTTGTGATTTAACAACATTGTTTTAAATGCTTTTAATGAATTCAAACAAAATTGCTCAAAATTTTGAATGACAGACATTAAGGATAATGATATTAATATGGAATCATTTATATAAAAAAGAAAGGATGTCTGATACACAGCATCTCCCATACAGATAAAGTACATGGGACTGAAATCAAATTCCCTGGCCAAAAGAAAGACCTCAACATTAAGTCCATGTTTAAAGACAGTTTGCATGGTATATCTTTTTTGAAAAAAAAAATGTGAAATTATTCTGTTTCTCGGGCATACACGATTTCAAACAAGGAGAACAACTCTGCATGTTCATAATCATCATTTTTAAGTGTAGATGTCTCCTAGAGATGCAAATGCATCCATGATTAAATTTGCGCTCAACTATCGCAACGGAAAATTGGCTTGAAGGACAGCGAAAGTATCCATTTTAATTGTATTAGAGTGTATTACACCCGTCCTGTGCTTTATAACATCGGTATGCTATTTTGTTTCGTAAAAAATCTGTTTTTTTTTTTTTTTTTTTTTTTTTTGACACAAACTTATCAAAAAGTATGCCAATATTCAGCGATTTTGTGGATAATGATATCGGTCCCCTGAATAAACCTATACCAAGAATGAATGCAATGGAAATACGATATCAATATTGTCATCCACAACAAAATGTAACTTGAAGCATTTCTGTCTGTTGTACACACACACAAAAAAAAATGGTGATAGCTTTGACACAATTGTCTTATCTAGTAAAAGTGCAGTTTTACCCTCCTCACACCCACGACCACTTTCTGATCACGGCTGACACTCCATAATGGTCAGAAAGAGTAAAATTCTGGTTAGCTATGTTGGAATCGAGGACCCTCTGGAAAAAGACAAAAAATAACATTAACTGCATCAGTTATTTCAATATCCTCGAGCTACAGTAACTAAACTGAGTCATTCATCTGAAACGACCATCGTCGAAAAAATAGCATCCTTAACATTCACTAAAACCTTTGTAAGATGATTCTTCGAGCTGATGACCATTTTGCAGCGCAAAATGCTTAAACCGATTTGGAAATAGTATAGGATAAAATATATCAAGGACGAAACATCTGTAGCGATCTAGAAATTGAAGAAAAATCAAGATTTTTTTCAATTTCTGCATTTTTTGTAATTGACATTTTACACTTAAAGTAGCCTTTGGTGTTGGGTTGTAGACCAAAAACAAACAAACCACTAACCCTGACATCTCCAACTCTCAGCCAGGTCCACCAGCTGTATTTTGGGACAAATATGTGGTCGTACAATTTGTTTAGAGACGATGAAGACAAAGGATTCTCCCCACAGAAGGTGCATTCTCCAATCCTCTTCAGATACGGCGAGACGTACAGCCGGCTGACAAAATTGTACGTGTCAGTTAAAGCCCCGGTAATATTGTTAGCAGGGATGGCTGGATTAGCGTTAAAGTCACCAATTAATATGCTTTTAACGTAATCTGTCCTGGCAACTTTAAGCAAAGATTGTATCTCAAAGAGGCTCTGCTCCTTGAAGCTCGTGAAGGGGCCAACTTTGAAATAAGAGGAAGAAAGAATTAATGTAATTTAGCAGTATTTCTGTGTCATTTAATTTTTTTTATACTTTTATACATAGTAACAAATATGATTCCAGTAAAATGCCTGACTATAACTTGATATAAGAAAAGAACGACCATTGTATATTTACATGTACTTATACAGGTCTTCGTTAGTCAGCTACAAAAAATAAATAAATAAATAAAATAAATAAATAAATAGATAAATAGATAAAAAAAATAGAACAAACCTTCAAGGTAAATGTCTTTGCTCAGCTCAGAGACCAAGTGTGTGCAAAACACGTGGTAACCTTCTACCTAGAATTAATAAAAACAGACTTAAAATGATTTACTGAAGACCTCTGTAGCTCAGTTAGTAATGAGGGAAATTTAATTACTTGTTTTACCCTTCTCTGTGTTAATATGTTCTTTGCAGATAAAAATTAAACGTCATCCAGTCAGTTCGTGAAATAATAAGTGTTCTACTTATGAACAATACGAATGGTTGGATAATCAACCGAAATACGATCGGACACAGATATATCAAGCCATTTCCGTCTGCATTAGAAAGAGATTTAAAAACTTTAACACAAACCTTAGCTTTGATATATCCTCTCGGTACTATCAAGGAATTTCTCCCGTGGTAATTTACTACTTCAGGGTCAACCAAAGGTTTTTTACTGAGGAGCAACAATCCAAAGGTTGTCGGATAAGGAGTAGCAAGACAAGTCTGAATCCTGGCTTGGAAAGCAGGTAAGGTCAAGCTGGCCACTTGGGACGATGCAAAAATACGATTGAGACACGAAAAGCAGTCCTGCGAGAGAGAATCAAAAACTTCCCTGCACGTCGTTAGGGCACACATGACGTTCTGTAATCCACTCAAAGTTGAGCAGTTGGTCAATAGACATTGAACTACATTTGAAACAAGTGAAATATCGCAGGCAGGAGTTGATGAAGCGTTAGAAAGAACACCGTCCGAAATGTGCAATGTGCTGTAGGAGTAAGGAAACTGCGACACGGCGGCATTAACGATGGCGCGTAAGTCGTCTGCTTCCCAAACTTCTTGTAGACAGACGACATCGCCAGGAATGTTTCCGTTGGTTACTGTGTCCAGGAATGCATCTCGGCGGTTTTCATACCTATTTAATTGAAAAATAGTGTATTATTTTTGACTCAGAAACAGAAACTTCAAATCTAATCATGCGATATCAAATAAGAGGTAGAAATCAATCTACATGTATATAGTTTATGCTGGACTTAAGATTACATTTGCCATGCGAATGTCCGTACGGCACCCACATACTGCCCATGAATCCCTTTTCGTCTGTGCGGAGAAAGACGGTGGCCATGCAAAATCGTGGGAAATCGAACTGATTCACGGTCTCCGTAGCCTCTACGGTTTATTCAAGCTAAAAATTTTGACAAATTTTTGCCATCGTAAGTCCGGATCTGTAGGCAATAGCTTTATTGTAAATGACATTAGGCCTAATTCCACAGCATTACTGTAAATGACATTAGGCCTAAGTCCACAGCATTGTACGGTGATAATGGTTGAACTGTTGTTGGTCTCTTTTCCCTCCCATATTTGGTGGTTTGGTAGGCATAGCGATATTGGAGATGTTTAAAACTTACGTATTTCAGTTAAGTATAATTCATTTCATCTGAAAAAAAGGGTGAAAAAATCGCATGGCAAAATTAATCTAGGCTTTAGTCTTTTCCATGATATGCTACTACATATACCAAGTTTGAACGGTTCCCTGTCTTGATCAGTTCAGAATCCTATGCTGGAAATACCAAACAAGCCCTTCAAACAAAATAAATCAACACAGAAGACCCAGCAAAAACAAAATACTGGCTTATTTCCCTGTTGAAGGTGTACCAATTGCAAAGTCGGATCGTCACTTCGTAATGTTAATTTTTTGTCTATTAATTAAAAAAAATTCCTTCTTTTTTTCATCAAATAATATTTAATAAAAATATTTTTTTATTATAAACAGAAACTTATCTCTAGAAGTGGTAATATGACACATGAGATATACATATACTCATATTAATTAATTCCTAAGTGTTCTTGTAAATCACTTATTAACAGTATTTAACGTACTTGGGTACTTCAGAGACGTGCAGCCCAGTGTTAAAAGTAACAACTTCTAGTTCGGAGCGTTTCCAAAACCCCGGCAATCCCCATGGATTCCAGTAAGGACTGTGCGGGAATGCAGCAACACTGCAAAGAAGAAAAAATGTCGAGTGGCGTTCTCGACCACATAAACAAATAAAATGCAAATTACATGTAACAGCGGGTTCTTCCAAGGTATTCTGCTGCTGTCAAGGATACTAAGTACTATGGCAACTATTTGTTATTCGGAGTCATCAAGGTACATGTAATGTAGGCCTATCACCAGTCTGGTAAACGGCGGTTGAAATATTCCTGTGTGCCTGGTCCTTCTGACGACTTATCTTTTAATATTTAAATATTATCACTATTTTGACCATTTCCCTGTGGTCACAACCACCAGTCTTTGAATAGTTAATGGAAAATACCTTTTGTGTTTTTAATACAATTGCTGAGAAATAAAAAAAAATTCATTTACATGTTAGCTTTGTTGAAATGACAAGAAGTCTGAAAGTACAATGAATAAGTGAAACGTTGGCTTGCTACGAAATGAAAACGACAACAAATAGCCTTATTTGGTAATCTAAGCCATTTTAAATTACAAAGTCTATCATTTTGTTCTCTAATTGTGTAGAGGTTAATTTTTCATACTTACTATTTCAAACCGGTATAGGCGGTAAGAATGGCACCAAAAATCACAAGCCTTGCAAAGGAAGGTCCACACATTTTCATATTTGTTGTAGACAGCAGCTTGCGTTAAACTAACATAAAGGATCAAGTCGTTTCCCTTATAGCATATAAGACCGTTTAAAAATAGATCTCTAATGACGTTCAGTCAACAGGGTTGGTATGTGGCCAATGTTGGTATCACCTTTGTATCTGTATGATGCATCCTTATGATAGTTTCTTAAATCCATATTAATTCCAAACATTACTTCATTTTGTTTGTTTGTGGTGACGTGTGACCAGGATATCTAGACGATGAGGGTGACAGATGAAATGTACGACTAGAGACACACACGGAATTTATTTATTTATTTATTTATTTATTTATTTATTTATTTGTTTGTTTGTTTGTTTCTTTGTTTTAATTCCTTATTTCCATCTTTTTTTAGTATTTTTAGTATTTTTAGATGTAAGTCAACTCGATTTGCATGTAACTTTTAAAGATAATAAATTGCCCATTACACTACGCTTGACTTCTTCAAAACAAATTTTGTGTCTGAAAACACTGCTATTCTTTTAAAATATCCCAAAAAGCTTTAGACAGTCATTGTAATGAGGTTTTTATTGCTTCACCCTCTGTAAGTTTTCCATAAGAACAATAGTAGGAATAGTAAGAACACATTCTTTGACGTCAGGAAAGGCATGTAGCAACATATTGTGTAGCGCATCTGTTGGCGTGCACTGTAACTGGTATTTACACTGACTTCTTGGGTGTTGTCATTGGTCTTCAAAAAGGAAAAAAAAGATAAAGCGTCAAATAAGTCAGAAAAGAGACTACTTGCTGTACGAGTACATAATGAGTATTTCCGTCCCCAAACTGCATACCGTTACTGTATACTGATAAATTCATTGATTGGGTTGACTGTAATCATTATGATGTTAATACGCATACGCTGACATGTAAGCAGGATATGGATTTTTTTGGGAACAACATCCTTAGAATTCATTTAAACAAAACAGATAACGTAAGATATTATGCTCAGCTGTCGCAATCAGTTACTGTGTCCGTTTTAATAATATTGTGACCCTTTCGGATTAAAGGTACATACGAACCGAGCATCGGTGGAGCGTGGATTCCAAGTAACACATGTAAACCACTTCTTCTAGTTTTGTATACGACTCAAATAAATTTGACATGCCAAGGGAAAAACTGAATAGATCACTCGATCAGCCATGAAATAGCTTTAGACTGTTCCTTTCTTTAAATTTTTGGTCGGAAATTTAACCCACTTTCGTGACCTACTTTTCTGCCCCATTGACACACAGCATAGAATGCTAGCAGAAAAATCCGTTCAAACATAATTTTTGGATAAAATTAAACAATTTCTTTTGGTAATTCTCTTAGTTATACTACTTCAAACTTTATGCTGGCATTTGGTCGCTTTTTGTGACAAAAAATTGACTTTGTATGCATCTTTAAGAAGAAGTAAAATTCGATATCTGTTTTTTTTTTCATACTTATATTTTTGGTGACAGTAATTAATAATGAAATAGACAGTCCTTCTGTTACAAAATGTTTACTGTTTCGCCTTCAGCACCAAGATATACGCTATCCAAAACCCTTGAAAAAAGATCCATAGATTCATCCACGTTCTGTATTTATTTATTTATTTATTTTAATTAGTTAGGAATGAAACTCAACCGTCTCTATCTTTGGTTAATGATATACTTTGGTAACAGGAAATTCCGGAATAATTAAATTTTTGCTATGCTATGTGAAGGTCAAATGCTTATTGTGTGCCTTTAATAATCTTGAAAATCTTCGGTGAAAGAAAACGTGGACGAATAAAACTGTTATTTTTCTTCTCCCAACTGCCATGACCATTTCTCATATGAGACAGACACCCCATAATGGTCGGATAAAGGAAATTGCTGGCCTGGAATGTGGGACTCCAAGACCCTCTGGAAAAGGAAATATTAAGAATTCATACGCATGTGCATCTGTATCGTATGGCGAAAAGTACTGTAGCATCAAAACTCCTTTAGAAATAATTAAATTTGTTAGGATGAATTCATAATGAATCAAATTGTTAATCAAGAGAAACTGGAAAGGTTAGGAAAGCATGAAATGTATCATTGTTGCCCTCTAGGAGTTAAGGGAAGACTGATATGTTAAACAAATTTAAGATTCTTTTCCAATTACCTTCCTTCTTCGATCTCATGAATACATCTTGTGCAATAATTAAATAAGTATAAAATTGATTTCTTTCTTTAATCTTACCTTCACGCCTTTTCTTTTCTCGTAACTCCACCAACATGTCGGCACAAAGATATGGTCGTACAATTTGTTTGGTTCCAATGGTGGAGTCAAAGGATTTCCTGCGCAGTATGTGCATTTCCCAATGTACAGCAGGTACGGAGAGAAGTACCACTGACTTACAAGATCGTATGTGTCTATTAAAGAACCTGGTATACCGTATATAGGGATGGCTGGATTAGAGTTAAAGTCGCCTATCAAGATACTATTCACGTAACTTGACTTGGACGCCTTTAACAAAGAATCCATCTCAAAGAGACTCTGTTCTGCGAAGTTCGTGAATGGTCCAACTGTAATGTATAAAAAAGATGTTCTTTATTGTTATATTTTCGTATTTTTTGTTTTATTTCATTTTTGCTATAGCTATTACTTCACTAAAACGTTTTTATTTATCATTTATTTTGACGCAATATTTGATAACACAATGCTGCTAAAAAAAAATAAATTTACAAACCTTCAAGGTAAAGATATCTGTGCAACTGTGCGACTAACTGAGTGCAAAATAATTGGTAAGCCTCTATCTAAAAATGGTAGATAGAATAGATATATCACAACTTTATTTTGTCAAACACGATCAAAAACAAGAATATACATTAAATGCATAAGGATGAATTCCATGTATATCCCACTTATACTTCCATGATACACATACAAAACAAAGCTGGTTTTAAAATTGACTGGCAATTTGCGCTTGAGATATGCGATACATGTTTAAAGTATTCAAGCTTCCCTTAAAAAGGGGAAATTCGAAATAACATTTAGAGATTTGGTCGTACGTGAAATGCATATAGGGAACGAGTAAGGGTTTTTGAATGAATGAATAAGGTATCTATAATTCTATACCTGTATACCAACAAAAATTGCCTCTCCAGTTGTAAAGTTGCACACTTCCCAATATCCCATGAATATAAAAAAAAATCAAAATTGGTGGAACACTACACATTAAAAATTATAAGGATACAAATTACAAATCAGTTACTTTTCAAATTGTATACTAAGTAATACAATCAAACGAAATGCTTAAAAATAGTTTATTGTTTAATGTAAACACAAACCTTTGCTTTAATATATCCTCTTGGGAGTATCAGAGAATTTCCTTCGTGGTAATTAACAACTTCGGGGTCAACCAAAGGTTTTTTACTCAGAAGCAGCAATCCAAAGGTGGTCGGATAAGGAGTGACTAAGCACACCTTCATCCTGGCTTGTACAACGGCGACAGTCAAGTTGTCTGTATGGAACGACGCAAAAACGCGGTTAAGACACGAAAGACAGTCTTGCGATAGAGAAGCAAATGCTTTCTTGCACGTCGATAAAGCACACATGACGGTCTGTAGTCCAGTTGATCCAAGACAGTACTTATTAAGACACTGTACCACATTAGCAATAGCCACCTCTTTGCAGGCAGGGGTTGATGAAGCGTTAGACAGAACACCGTCCGAAATGTGCAATGCGCTGTGGGAGTAAGGAAACTGCGACACGGCGGCATTAACGATGGCGCGTAAGTCGTCTGCTTCCCAAACTTCTTGTAGGCAGACGACATCGCCAGGAATGCTTCCATTTGTTACTGCATCCAGAAATGCATCTCTGCGGGTTTCATACCTATTTAAATAATTTTGTCACTTAAAAGTTTGGATTTGTCATTTTCATTTAGAGCTTATTTTGCATAGTGCGACAAAATGTTCTTACAAAATAAATTAGGCTTCGTTCACATGCAATGTCTATTTTCTAAATTCTATTTTCTATTCGCGCTATCTTATGATCACGGTCTGTGCCCTGAATATCCCGCCGCTTAATTACTGGCAGCGCGAACCAGTTACTTATAGTAACTTATAGTAACTGGCTCGCGCTGCCAGTAATTACGCCGCGGGATATTAAGGGCACAGACCGTGATCATAAGACATACCGCGAATAGAAAATAGAATTTAGAAAATAGACATTGCATGTGAATGAAGCCTAAATAAATAAATAAATAAATAAATAATTAGAAATAAATTCGACGCTCCCTGAATAATAATTAGAAAAAAATACGATTTCTAACGAAATTATTTATCCAGTGGGAAATATTTTAACTTACTCGGGAACGTCATCAACGCGCAAACCTGTGTTAAAGGTAACAAATTCCAGGTCGGAGGGTTGCTCTAGTACCTCTGGATTCGGCTCAGTAGTATCATTAAGTGCAGCAACGCTACAAATATAAAGAAATGAGTTAAACTCCTTTTACCGATGCATTGGGTTGTTAGTCGATCCTAGTCAGGCAACTGCACTGAATAACCTTGCGCGCGTTATACGTCACAGGTCTTGCGTAACTAACCACGTGCTACGATTTTTCCCTTGGGGGGCAGCAAGCGGACATTTTGTACAGGAGCAATGCAAAGATGGGTGAATGCGATACGTTGTTTTTAACCGAAGACGATGTTTCCGGGGCGAAACTGCCAACACCAAAAGTAAAGGATCATGCCAACTTTGTTTTGGAACGATGTTGTTAGCCTGTCAGTGGCGAGTTGGGGAGAAAAGAGCAGCATTGATAGCAAGGTACTGTGTACACGTGAACCGGCAAAGTTAATGATAATTTCGTGTTGCAAAAGCATAATGAATTTTTATAGTTATTTTCCAAACGATACTATTTGAATAGCAGATACATAGATCTTACTAACAACAATGTAACATTTTGATGACATTGAAAATCAAAAGCTGATGTGCACGATAGTTTGAGGAGGACACGGCGACAGCAAGTTATGCATAACATTTTGCTATATAACACCATATCATATCATATGCTTGTGTCGTTGATAACTCTGTGGTATTATTGCTATTGTTGCTGCTCAAATTAATACCTGATATTATTTCCCAGGCTACCAAGTACATATCAACTCATTTTTGTGGCATTTGACCATTACATCATGTGTGCAGGTTATTATTATTATTATTATTATTATTATCATTATTATTATTTGATCAAGCACATTTTGATAAAGTGGCCATGCTTTAACAAGAGAGAGTCAAAATTCATGCTGAATTTTTAAAGATTAAATCATCACTAGTATGTGCAATTAAAGCTATTTGATTATACATATTTGATTTTCAATTATATTGATTATGATATGCGGTTTCTGCCTTTTTTCTCTCGCCCTGAAATAAATTAATTCATAACAAGTAAATTGATAGTGCTTTATTACATTTTTGCTTTATACTTTCAGATGCAAAAACTGCGTAGAAGTTGATAAAGCTGTAGAGAATGATGTGAGCATAGGTCAGGGGAAATAGTATTATAGAAACTAGGAGGACAAGACATAGATAATGTACTAGTAGATCCGTCATCACTGCAAGGGTAGTTTGTGTGATCCTGTCCCTGAAACTGTGCCACAAGTTTTCAACTGCTTGAGTCCTTACTAAGACAAGCCGCTGCGGTGTGAATTGCAATATGTACATTCAGGTTATATGTGTCAGATTGATGACAAAAAAGACCTCCACAATATAATTCAAAGGAGTTATCCTTGCATCTATGCCTCATCAAAAGTACACAGTGACAGTGACTAGAACATTGTTTGCAAATAGTGAAGCAGTGAAGGCTGCAAGGTGCCATTGTTTTTCAGTATTAAGAATGACAGTATCTGTTTTTTATTACTTATTCATTTTTAACTCACTTTGTTCTTTAAAATGCCCATTCAGTTTAAGGTTGGTGGCAATATATGGTATATCTGTCATGCCTGTACACATGTATGTAGAATTTCTCTTGCTCAAATTTCTACATTTATTGAGGGCATTATGAAGTTTCCTGACTGATTAATGAGGTTACTTGTAGAAATATCTTGCCTACACACATTTTGTGAAATTTTTACTACTTTATACATATGATTATTTACATCTCATCATTTGTGTGTGAAAGGTACTTGGTATTTGCATTTTAGAACTGTAGATCTGTGTACCAGCAGATTTATAATGCAGTAATATATGTTGATGTTTCTGAAAATAATATTCATGTTTGATAATTAATTGGTTTGAAAATAAAATAACTCAAATAAAATTAATTCATTTTTTTATTTTACGTAATCTGTTTTTATTATTTCTTCTAAGCATTTAATCATAACAACTCCCATGATGTCAATATACTGTTATTGTGTAATAATACTGAAAGGTTCCAAGTTTTTATGAACAGGTTGATGCTAACGTATTACAAAAAATTATAAGCATCACAGCATATTTCCTTACTGATATATATCGGACGTACCACTGGTATAATACCGGTAGAGATACAGGTAAAGATGACAGCATTGATAACTGGGTTTACGGCGCTGTTAGTACAGCGTGGTTAGTGTCAGATTGTTATCTGATAAAGTTTGCTACTAGTTCCTGGGAACAAAAGGTCTGGCACTGGACAATCAAGTTGATAAAATCACAAAAACGCCGGTAGAAAACAAAGCATACCTGCCCAACGTTGATTTGTTCAGATTCTTGACTAAGGGGTGTGTTACAAGTGTCAAAGGCCAAGTCTTACCTTGTAAACTTAGGGGTTTGGCATGTCACTGGACATTCCTCGCTATTTCTACCCAAATCTAATAAAGCCTCATTTGCTTAACTTTGGCCAAATTTCCAATATCTACAGGTTGTGTAGTTAGTTTAATGCTTCGGGATTCTCTGGCAGCGCTTAATGTTTGGGACACCTGTGCGGCCCGTCAACGCACCTAGACCCACTTTTGCCAGTGCCACATTTTCCAGTGCCGTAAATATCAAATTTGTGAATAGAATGAGGAATAATGACAGTTATGAAAAATGTTCGGAAGTACTTGTCACCTTCACAGTAACCACATGGGCTGTGCTGCCCCCCCTCCACAGGCGACACCTTGCGGAGCAAGCGTGCGTAATCCAGAGTGCAACTGAAAATAACCTTGTCGCGCGACCTAATTCTTTAAAATCAGCACCAATGCCATATTAACAATATACTTGTATTAAAGGGTATGGTTGTTTTAACCAATCTTTTGTTCAATTTGTGGCTTGTGTATGCCCAGTTACCAGTGGTTTACATTGAAAAGACGGTTGGATTAATGCTGCCTGTAAATAATGCCTTGCCGAATAACTTAATAACATGCACGAATACTGTAATTGATAATCATTGCACGTAAAGCCCTTCTCACCGTTGTATTGACAGTCATTTATGGATATACATTGTATTTTAAAGTTAAATAACACAAAGCTGTCTATATAAACACCTTTTGTCAAATGTTTTATTGCCCACGTCTTGTTGATATGGGCAACCAATTTAGCAGGTTAGCAGTTTTAACTACCCAACGTCGAAAGAAACTGGTTCCTTTCAAAGGGTTAAGACTTTCCTTACAGACCAATGGTAACGAAATTCCCAAATGCCTCAAAACACTGCACACTCGCTATTTGGAGCCTGGTTTTGTATTTAGTGTTCTGTTCATTTAACAAATTATTTTTTATTGTTTAAAATATTACATAATGCATATTCAGCTTATGATTACGAACAAATGCTTGGTTTCAGCACGCACAATTCGCAAATTCTTCACATTGCGCATTGCGACGTAAAATATCGAACAAAGGCCTGTAACTTTTCAGAGAATCAACACGACATACACTGTATGTCGTAGGTCACTAAAACCAGCACATCTATACTTCTGCTACTGGTGCACGATGGATGACTTTTACTAAGGGAAATAAATACGCGGGCCTCCCCCTTTTTTACTTACTATTTCCAACTGATAGTTCCCGTAAGAAGAACGGCAGCCAACAGCACCAACGCCGGTGATGAAAACCCTTGCATTATCTTGTTTGGTGCATGCAGCTTGCTTTGAATGCGCTTTAACTGTTACGTCGTGCCTTTTATACATGGAAGTGTCAATAAAGAAGGGAAGGTACTTACAGCTGACATTTTTGCTGAATGACAGGCCACGGTGCTGCCGTTGAAAACAAAGCAGTCGTGTTCATACATGTGTCTTGTGTCATGTCAAAGGGAGCCCAGTCCACAAACTTGATATTTAATATGGAATATTTAATTTTGGAAAGTATAGATACATGTACATGATAATGTAGAAAAATTACAATTCTTTGGGGAGCGAAAATTGAAAATATCATTATACTTATTCTATCATTTTCTTTATGTCAAATTTTTCCATACATACCAGTACAAGGTGCATACTAAAATAAAAGGATAAAGTTATTCTTGGACGAATTTGAAAGTGTTTCTGCTGAGGTTTGACAACTTTTTTAACTTTCAAAATTGCTTTGGTTAATTTTTTCGACGATGAGACACTGGAGACCCTTTGAAAAGTCTCAGATTATCCCAAGAAGCAAAGTGGTGCTGTATTTGGTGTATGAATCATACTACATTAATGTATCAGTACAAAAAAAAGTATTAAGTCTCAGTGAAATGTTTTAAAGCACAATTTATTGCAAATGTACTTAGTTAACTACATGTTGAATTACCAAACGCTGTTTATCTGTCTAGTGTCAGGCTTATACATGTATAACCATCGTATAAGTAATAATTATCATACAACATCGCAGAAATAATAAAAAACACAAATATTAAAATACAAGATAACATTATCCATATCATATGTTACTCCTATCTATAAGTTCTTTACTATAATATCTATTATTTTTCTCACGTAAATGCCTTCCCTAGATAAACAACTTACCTAAAAGATTTGTAATGAGAAAGTCAGTTTTTCTATAGTGATGGTAAGCAACAAGTATTTCATAATGGAGAACCTTATGAATATGCGAGGATGTGCCATAGGGACTATCCCTAGGACTCCCATTAAGTAAATATTGCATTACTTTTTTCTTTTGTTCTTGGATAATACATCCATTAAATCACAAAAACACGAATAGAAAACGACATAATAACAAAACACATTAATGTATTGTCATATAAATAAAAGAGAGTCTGGCGTCATTTTCTGTTAACACAAATAAATTAACGCCATCTTTGAATGCTTAAAATTCAAGAACGTTTCCCACTACATTAACAACTGTCTATGTATTCCACCACTAAATTAGACAGGATGTAGCAACTTTATGAAAAGATGTGATCCTCTTGACATTTTAAATGTAATTAAACCAAACAGAGGCAGCGCAAGGTGCTTGTAAGGATAATTACATGTATATGACATACATACCTAGAGATGTTATATGACCGTGGAGATATACGCTTTATTCGGTTTTAAGAGTGTTTCTCTGTGTTTCAGATATGTTAGTTGACTAAGTTATTCTGAATGTGCCCTAACTGTGACTTCGGATGCACGAAAAAAAAAAAAAAAAAAAAAAAACATATTTTCTTCAGGCCCGTAGCCAGCAATTTCAAANCGAACCCCCCTAGCTACGGGCCTGTTCTTTATTGATATGTTGACTGTTTGTCCCGATCGTCAGCAGTGAAGGAGACTTTTAATATAATTATTTTGCTATGCATTATTGATCACATGAGTAAAAGTACAATAATAACATAGACTCTTTACTGTAGCTGCCATGACCACTTTTCAAATGTGACCGACACCCCGTAATGGTCAGAAAGAGGAAAACCTTTGTTCTTTATGTTGGAGTCCAGGATTCTCTGGAAAGTCAACGAGAGTATAATGTACTATAAGTTGAAACAATGATGATTTATAAGCTGTAAAAATCAAACTCTTCATCCAAGTAGGAAATGCCGGTTTTTTCAACTGGGCATAAAAACATCACATATCAACATAATGTTCCTTTTAATTATGAAAAAGAAGTGTTAATCAAGGAAGGGCAGCCAAGGTAAAATTTATCCTTCATAGTGCTACTGCATTAATATGTTTTTTTTTTTTTTTTTTTGTTTCGCATACATGTACAATATAGGAATACATACATACATACATACATACATACATACCCGGGCATCTTCAAGTTTCTCCCAACTCCACCAGCAAAATTTTGGGACAAAGATGTGGTCGTACAGTTTATTGAGTTGAAACCGTCGAGCTGATGGGATCAAAGGATTTTCTGCGCAGTATGTGCATTTCCCAATCTTCATCAGGTACGGAGAGAAGTACCACTGACTTACAAGATCGTATGTGTCTGTTAAAGACCCAGATATATCGTTAGCAGGGATGGCTGGATTAGAGTTAAAGTCACCTATCAAGATACTGTTCACGTAATTTGGCCAGGATGCTTTTAACAAAGAATCCATCTCAAAGAGACTCTGTTCTTTGAAGCTAGTGAATGGTCCCACTGTAATGTAAGTAAAGGTACTGTCATTGATCTCATACATTTTGGTCTAGTTTTCTCTTTATTGAAAACTATCCACAAAATATAAGAATGATCACTTTTTTAGCGTAAACCTCTATAAAACTGTGCTATTAGAAAGAAAATACATCAAACCTTCAAGGTAAATGTATTTGTTCAGCTCGGAGGTCAAGTGAGTGCAAAATATTTGGTAGGCATCTATCTGGAATTATAAAATGAAGGCACTGTCTTCTTTATTCATATTTTAATGTCAACAAAACATATTAATTTCAATTTTTCAGATGCTGTATGAAATTACAAGTCCAACGTAAAAAAAGCTGACAATTCATATTGGTACAATGTAGGCCCACATGTAATTTTGCACTTCCGCACGCACACACACTTACACACACATACTATTTAGCACGTGTACCAGTCAATCATATATCTGTTTTAAAACATCCTTTATATATCTATTTGGTATACGAATCATGTAAAAGGTACAAGAAAATAAAATGATTTCAGCCTTTATACAAACCTTAGCTTTAATATACCCCCTGGGTAGTAAAAGAGAACTTCCTTCGTGGTAATTTATTACTTCTGGGTCTACCAAAGGTTTTTTGCTAAGGAGTAACAATCCAAATGTAGTCGGATAAGGAGTACCAAGACAAGTCCGAATCCTGGCTTGGAAATCGCCAAGGGTTAAGTTGGCCACCTGAGACGATGCAAAAATCCGGTTGATACACGACAGACAGTCCTGCGAGAGAGAAGCTAAACCCTCCTTGCACGCCGTTAAGGCGCACACGGCGCCTTGTAATCCAGTTAAAGTTGTACACTTGGTTGAAAGACATAGGATCACTTTGGAAATACTTGCCTTTTCACAGGCAGGGGTTGATGAAGAATCCGAGAGGACTGTATGAAATACGTGCAAGGCACTGAAGGAGTAAGGAAACTGAGACCGGGCGGCTCTCACAATGGCGCGTAAGTCGTCTGCTTCCCAAACTTCTTGTAGGCAGACGACATCGCCAGGAATGCCTGCATTGGTTACTGTGTCCAGAAATGCATCTCGGCGGCTTTCATACCTATTTAAATGACACAAATGATAGGACAGTTTGGTAATTTTATCTTACTTATTGTTTCAATTCAACCGTTCTGACGTAAAGAAAGAAAAGATAGCTGCTCAAGTTTATTGAAACAAAATGTTTGGGAACATATCTTCTCTTTTTTTTGAAATTATGACACATTGTTTCATTTTTAACTCACTCGGGAACATCAGCTGCGTGCAGGCCTGTGTTAAAGGTTACAAACTCCAGGTTAGAGGGTTGCCACAATGGCCTGGGGTCCTGTAAAACTGGACCAGGAAGTGCAGAAACACTACAAAGTCAAACAAGTAACATTAAGTCCACAATGAGATAAAAAAAAAGAATCACATCATAATGTTTAATGGGCAAAATTGCAATTATTACCAGTTATCAAATACTTGCTACATCTTCTCAAACAAATTTGGGTAAAGTAATATTTTGTTTTTATAAACGTATTTAAAAACGAATAATTATCACTCGGTGAGCAACTTTCAACTAATCAAAACGCTACACAAACACTTCCTATTTTAGCTTATGAATTCAACTTTACGCGAGCAGTATGCGTCAATAACGCGTTAACAAATAATACACATCAACATTTTTATACACATTAACATTTCTATACCGACGGGTAGAAAACGTTTCTTCCTTTTTTTAATTTTTACTTTGCCTAAATTACGACCCTAAAGTGGCTAAATTGTTAAATATATCGACATTAAATATGCACATTGAATAACTATAACTTGAGAAAATACACCGGTATACTGTATGTTGGCCCTTAATATTGATTTTTCACTTACTATTTCCAATCAATATTGGCGGTAAAAAGAATCAAACTCATCAGCACCAGCGTCCGTGAGGAAAGCATTATCCCGTTTATTGCAGACATCACGAGTTGAAGCTACTGAAAACTTTTACATCGACAAATAAACATAAAAGTGCATGGAGTGCAGCATTAACAATGAAAATGACATTCTTACTGAAGTGAGACCGTAGCGATGGGGGTGAGAATATCGTTGGTGAGTAGAGGCTTTATACGCTTAAAGCTATAGACGATGGTTCTTCAGCTCTAGCTCTTGCTAGATTTCTTTATAATATTTTTTCAATATGTTTGAAAACAGCGTTCATTTTAAATCAAGAAATTACACTGATGAATGTGTGAACATGATAATAATATGCAATGGTCTGCCATTAAGGCTCTCGTCAGTTCCTAGGTTATTTATACACTTACGATTAATCCATTTGCTGTTATCCGTTTACTTTTCTTATTTTCAATATCCATTCACTAATTTATTTATCCCTTAATTTATTTATTTACCTATTAATTAATTGTTATTTTTCATTATTTGCTTGAAATCATAAACACAATTAATCGTCATGTGTTAATATAGCAATATATAGTTTCTCTCAAATTTTCATTCTTCAAATAAATTACAGCTGTCCTGCTGTTCAAGCTTTTCCATTCACACCACTCTTACCGTAATATTGGAGGATAAAATTCATGAGGTTATCTACTGTAACCACAATACGGGAGGGAAACTAGGTTCTTTAAAAAAAACTTAAAGGATGCAACATGTGATCCTTCGACAGGATAGAACTTAGGAGTGGCGGCTTACGTTGTTTTCATGAATAATTGCATTCCGTTACATAAAACAGCGCAAGTACATGTATAATGAAGCAAGGCGGTAACACGCAGATATTCACACACTGTCGGCACATTTACAATCCACCTGTGGCGGCATAACTTACTGTATAATCTAACCAATCCCACTGATGACCCTGAACTTTGATATCACTGGGGCCTTTAGTATATCATGTTGAAAATTGAAGAAGATTCAACAATTTTGTAACGAACTAATAGCGATCCCGATGGTCAGAGATAAGCTGATCCTGACCAAGGAGTTTCAACAGGACTCCTTGTCCTGACAAAGTGCAGTGGCAGTAGGAGGGCCTAGACTGTCTTTCCTTGGTAAGAAATTGTAATGCTGCGGTCTACTAAATGCAGAACAGCTGTAAGTAGACTGTGAATGCTTTTAGGTACACGGATTGGTACTCCAAGAATCGCCAAACATACTTGCTTGTAACATGTCCCAATTATTTACAAATATGGTATCCTTGGGTGAAAGAAATAACAAGATCACCTGAAGATAGAATATTCATATGTACTTTAACTTCTTGGCTGTAGAAATAACACTGAACAATAATCTTTTACCTTCATAAAGACTCCACCTACAAAGTAAACGCAGTTTAACATACTTTTAAAAAATATGTTTTATTTGCCCCTGTCTTTAGTTTTAAAATTAACTGATTGTGGAATGTTTCTGCAACTTTTTAAAATCATGTGAATATTCAGGCACGGTCCTGGAAATTTGAGATGAATCCAAACAGACCATGAACACATTGTCAATTCCAAATAATAAATTATTCCATAACATAAAGATTGTTATGTTACAATACATGTAAGTAAAACTTTGCCAACTGACAGTCTCTTGGTGGTTTCCTCCTTGAATATCACCTACAAGTGTTGCCCTTATTAGCCATTACACATGTAGCAGATTATAAAAAAGACTGACTGAGATTTCCAATCTGTCACCTAGTAGATTCAAATGGGTACAGTAGTACAGGGTGACACCTGATGCTAGTACATTACACAGGTGACAACCATTTCTTATGAATGTCTAGCTGATGCCAAACCCACTGGTACCAGTAAGAAATGGGTCGTCTTATTTCCATCCAGACTACATTATTTACTATTCATAATGCTGAGTTCTTCCTTGTCTCGGCTGTCATGCATTGCATTGAGAAGTCCAGACAAAAACTTTTCAAATTCCGTACGTACATTCTCTCCATCATCATCAAGGTTGGTGTTGACAACACTGATTTTGCTAAATGCCTGGGCTGTAACGGAAGAAATAAAAAATAATCTTGTTATTTTAATTTCATGTTTAAAGTGCATCAGTTATGAAACTAGCACTAGTAAAACTTAATGAGAAACAGATATTCATCTTTTTTTGATTATCATACATGTGGTGTTTTAATCAATAAATTGTACACTAATCTAAATATGTAATAAATAACAGACTATCATCAGTTTTGCATTTTCATTATGTGTTGATTTATAGGTTCACAAAGTACATGAGGACAAACTAAATAGCCAGATGACTTAACTAGTATAACAGTTAAATCATGTTTGAGAGTAAAGCATGGTATTTAATCATCAAATCTTGGATAATAATTAATTTATTCCGGGTGACTAAAGTTCTCCTTTTTGTACACTTACGTGGTCCTGTCCCTCCACTCTGGCCCAAAAAACCAGAGGAGGATCCTTTTTTGTGTGCAAACAGTAAGCATTGAGTGTCTCGCAAACCAGGGACACTTACAAAATGTGTATACCTGAAGGATAGTGAAAAGACACTCACAGAAAGAGAAAAACACAATATGGGGAAATAACTGATTTTTCCACAGCACCTCAAATACCACAAAAACAAGGAAAAAGACAACTATCTGACTTTTCCAGGGGAAAATCCAGATTTTCTCCGAAAAATTAAATTGTTTAATAAATTTGTGTCATGTGTGGAACAAGACTTCACAGACTGGATAGAGCCAAAGCAGTACTTGAAGAATAAAATTGCAATAACAAGCAAAAATATATACACAAAAAAGGAAATATGACAAATGATATATAAATATCTGAAAAATATAACCAATGCTTTAAAGGCAGCATCTGTAAGAATAAATAAATACACAAAGAGAAAAAGAGAAGTTCTCCTGTCTGCTCTGGAATCCATTTTACTTACACATCTGGAACTTAACACGTTCAGTAGTAGTGGGTTTGTGATGTGCAAAAGCAATGCACTGAGGTAGCTTCACACCAGAGACTCTCATGAAGTACGTCAACCTACAGTGCACAGTGGGTAAATTATGAACGTTTGTCAAATCATGTTGGGATCATGGCAGCAAAATGATAGTTTTCACCTGACAGCAAGAGATTGCATGAAGTTTTTGCCAATTTGAGAGTAGTGATAACTGTTTGATAAACGTTTTCTTTGGCCCAAGGTATACAATCTTTAATGTCCAATATATTTCCACGTGGTAAATAAGCTCAGTGTGGTATGTGAAAAAAAAATGTGAACCATATTACAGCAGAAGATGTAGGACTATTTTGCTAGATAAATGTTATCATCTAAGCTTAAAATTACACAGATAAGACATACAGAGCACTCAATGAATATTGTATGTTCTATACTTGATGCAGGTTTACTATGATATATTAAAAAAGTGTAGGAAAATGGAAGGCCAACTTACCACATTTCTAGGTCCTTATCATGATTTGCCTGATCTGGGTTATACACAAACACTATCCCATTTGCATCTTTTGCAATAGCTGGCCAGCAACTTTCAAACCTAGGAAATATTGTTAACACAATTATAACAAAGTGCATCAATTACATGCTACCTATCCATGTTATATATTGAAATGGGAACTGTTTAACTTTTCTTTGTTTCTTTCAAATGTACCTTCAGTCCACGAACAGCATGTAGTTCATGTAAAATCAAATGAAGACTACCCAGATATATACTGTACACAGTATACAAAATATTTAACAAAGAGCACTTAGATGAACTAGTACCCTGCTCCAAAATGGAAATTAATGCAACACAAAAAAAAAAAAAAAAAAAAAAAAAAAAAAAAANAAATAAAAAATAATCTTGTTATTTTAATTTCATGTTTAAAGTGCATCAGTTATGAAACTAGCACTAGTAAAACTTAATGAGAAACAGATATTCATCTTTTTTTGATTATCATACATGTGGTGTTTTAATCAATAAATTGTACACTAATCTAAATATGTAATAAATAACAGACTATCATCAGTTTTGCATTTTCATTATGTGTTGATTTATAGGTTCACAAAGTACATGAGGACAAACTAAATAGCCAGATGACTTAACTAGTATAACAGTTAAATCATGTTTGAGAGTAAAGCATGGTATTTAATCATCAAATCTTGGATAATAATTAATTTATTCCGGGTGACTAAAGTTCTCCTTTTTGTACACTTACGTGGTCCTGTCCCTCCACTCTGGCCCAAAAAACCAGAGGAGGATCCTTTTTTGTGTGCAAACAGTAAGCATTGAGTGTCTCGCAAACCAGGGACACTTACAAAATGTGTATACCTGAAGGATAGTGAAAAGACACTCACAGAAAGAGAAAAACACAATATGGGGAAATAACTGATTTTTCCACAGCACCTCAAATACCACAAAAACAAGGAAAAAGACAACTATCTGACTTTTCCAGGGGAAAATCCAGATTTTCTCCGAAAAATTAAATTGTTTAATAAATTTGTGTCATGTGTGGAACAAGACTTCACAGACTGGATAGAGCCAAAGCAGTACTTGAAGAATAAAATTGCAATAACAAGCAAAAATATATACACAAAAAAGGAAATATGACAAATGATATATAAATATCTGAAAAATATAACCAATGCTTTAAAGGCAGCATCTGTAAGAATAAATAAATACACAAAGAGAAAAAGAGAAGTTCTCCTGTCTGCTCTGGAATCCATTTTACTTACACATCTGGAACTTAACACGTTCAGTAGTAGTGGGTTTGTGATGTGCAAAAGCAATGCACTGAGGTAGCTTCACACCAGAGACTCTCATGAAGTACGTCAACCTACAGTGCACAGTGGGTAAATTATGAACGTTTGTCAAATCATGTTGGGATCATGGCAGCAAAATGATAGTTTTCACCTGACAGCAAGAGATTGCATGAAGTTTTTGCCAATTTGAGAGTAGTGATAACTGTTTGATAAACGTTTTCTTTGGCCCAAGGTATACAATCTTTAATGTCCAATATATTTCCACGTGGTAAATAAGCTCAGTGTGGTATGTGAAAAAAAAATGTGAACCATATTACAGCAGAAGATGTAGGACTATTTTGCTAGATAAATGTTATCATCTAAGCTTAAAATTACACAGATAAGACATACAGAGCACTCAATGAATATTGTATGTTCTATACTTGATGCAGGTTTACTATGATATATTAAAAAAGTGTAGGAAAATGGAAGGCCAACTTACCACATTTCTAGGTCCTTATCATGATTTGCCTGATCTGGGTTATACACAAACACTATCCCATTTGCATCTTTTGCAATAGCTGGCCAGCAACTTTCAAACCTAGGAAATATTGTTAACACAATTATAACAAAGTGCATCAATTACATGCTACCTATCCATGTTATATATTGAAATGGGAACTGTTTAACTTTTCTTTGTTTCTTTCAAATGTACCTTCAGTCCACGAACAGCATGTAGTTCATGTAAAATCAAATGAAGACTACCCAGATATATACTGTACACAGTATACAAAATATTTAACAAAGAGCACTTAGATGAACTAGTACCCTGCTCCAAAATGGAAATTAATGCAACACAAAAAAAAAAAAAAAAAAAAAAAAAAAAAAAAAAAAAAAAAAAAAAAAACCAATAGGGTCTTTTGTTGACATACATGTACAGTATACTGTATGTCTCCACCTTGCACACAATTTGACCAGAAGCACCTACTTTTTATCACCACTGACATCCCACAGCTCTACCTCTGCACTGACTTTCTTGCTCCCTACTGTCAAGTTATTGGCTTCATATTCAAGAATTCTGGAGAAAAAGCAGTTCCATGAAACAATGTCTATAATCAATACAAGAGATTCCTCTTTGGAAAATACTTATTTTTCAAGACTGTTGTACCTAGTACACTGTGGTTAGTTGATTTGAGCATGAATGTTCAAAGTTCTATGATATGTTACATACAATGTACTAGTACAGACCGATGTGTTTTGAGTTACGCACATCCACATACACTGGTATTAACGTTAGATAAACAATATAATGATAGAATAGTACCAGTATATACTGAGGCAACTACTTTTAACCTATCTACACATGACCTATGATCTTGTTCACATACTCCGTACCTTACACCTTGTGTCGGTCGGTACTCCCCTCCAATATTCTCTGTAGCATCTGCTAAGTAGTTAGCTATTGCACTCTTGCCACTCTGCACACGAAAATGAAACAAAAATGAAACACAAATTACACTTGTCCATATACATTTACGTTAGTAAGTTAGATATCTCCAAATCTTGTGAAACTTGCCACAGATTGCAATATTTCAGCTTACAGGATCATTCATAATCTGGTTCTTGGTAACAAGGATTTGTCTCAATTGAAAAAATATCCTCTACTTACCTCACAGGGACCTAAAACCAACACTTTAGATTTGAACATTTTCTTCTAGCCTGGAATGCAGTCGTCCGTCGTTTACCTTAGCTACGCCTACAGCGACCTCTACAGTGGTTTTTGATGGAGTAGAACGCACGCTATGGCGTGGCTGCACTGTATTGCCCAAGAGATACTTACACTACAGCAGATATTTTGACCTAATCTTATTAATAAAGACAGATCTAATGTTACATTTAGTACATTCAAATAAGCAATTTTGAAGTAAATAAATTTTGTCAAACAATGAGGTGAAAATAATAGAGTAGAACGCAAGAGTCTAAAAGTAGCTTTGCAAGTCATCCCATTCCTTTTTTTCTTTTTTTTTTCCTTTTTTGTTTTACGCAGAGCAATCATTTAGGAGGTGAGGTAGCAGAATTAGGAAAGTCTGGTACACATTCTTATAAAATCATGAACAAAAGAGCGTCGAACGGCACTGGCCTGCACATGCCGTTTTTCCTCCTGGGTTAGGCCTACTTCACTGTTACATTTGTGTAGGCCTACTATTTACAGAGTATATTTCGTCTGTTTCTGGTCTGTGCTTCTACCGGGGTATTATAATTCACAGAAAAGGAAAAAATATCAAACTTTAGGAGAACGCGTTTGAGGTCAAAAACAAGTTAAGGTGAATCTGGCAATCTAAATGCGGCACATCCCAAGTTTTATCACATATATTGTTGATACAAAATATTTATCAACTGGATAGGCCTATCTATTATCTATAATATGTATGAGACAGGGTGACCAGTCGATTCAGACACCGTTTTGTGAAACAGGGCGATCATGTTTTGCAGGGTTGGGCAGAGTGTAGGCTTAATTTTTCTTGGAATTTTCGTCTCGCAGTGTAGATGCCAGCACCTTGATTTTGGGAAGGGGCCACAGAAGTTAGCCTGGTTGCAGTTTCTTGTGGTGGTCAACGATACATGGGATCCCGATGGGTAGGCCTACGTTTGCACACTGCAGGATTTAAAAACCTGCTGAAAAGCATTCTACATGTACATGTAGATGTATTCACTTGACTTTCGATTTTTTTTATGAATTTTTATGTTTAGTAGCTAAACTAGCTAGAGTCCAATATACTGTACTAGTAGGCCTACATCACTGATAGGCCTACATGGATATTTCGTACTCCAAATTATATTAAATCCGGTTTTGATATTAGTAGGCCTGTCCAACATGTATTGGAATATTTCCTTTCTGTTCTTTATTACTGCGCATAAGCAATTAACATATTTTTGGCTTTTTTGCTGCACGTTTTTTATGCAATTATCATGATTTGGATAAACAATGTCCACTTTCAGCTGCATAGCCACTGTGAAAACACCCCAGATTATTCCGGGCAGCAAACACGCACCAAATATCATGGTTGGTTCGTGTGACCAAGGTGGCCTGGAGCTTTCCGTCTCCCAACTGAATGCAACTACTGTGGTTAGCTTTTATAACGCTTATCATATATTTTGATTGTTACAGCGAGGTATTATGGAATAGCAAATGTATATCTGGTGCGCGGAATCTAATAATGTTGCAACTTAGGAATTTTAAAGCTTAAAATTCGTTGGGTTCCTGATTAACATAGTTAAAATTATTTTAAAAATCAGCATGAAAAAAAAAAAAGCCCAAAGAATGTATGAATTCAGAACTTGCAATTTTTTCACTTATTTGATTGATTAATTTATGTATTTATTATTGTCATTTTGTAGAATGTCCACCTTCTCTTTCACTCATCCGTCATTGAGGACGCATCCCCGCCCACATGCGATATACCGTGGAAAGGTGGATACCTGACGCCGACCACCACTAGCGCCAAGGAGTCCCTGCTCCCAGGGTGTTTCACTGCAGAGTCACGTGAAGGGTACCACATGACTTACTACTGGTTCTACATCATCGACTGGATGTGGGGAGCGTGAAGGACGGGATGACGGCGCTGACTGTAAATCTTTATTGTGTTAGTGTTTCTTAGGTTTATCAGAATTGCATGGGTGCTGTTGATAGGCTCAGTTGTCAGTATACTGTATTTTGTGCAAGTGGCAAATAAATTGTAGGAAGTTTTTTTTACTATTTTCTGAATTGAACGGTATCAAGACTGGTATAATTCTGTTTGTATTTTAAAAAACACCAGCCTGTGCATTGAAACCAAAAGGACT
The DNA here is from genome assembly GCF_001039355.2 of Lingula anatina. The sequence continues at coordinate 247,418 of NW_019775466.1, read as the reverse complement.
TTTTGAGTCTCACAACTTTAAAAGTGTAATCCCATTTGTTTTGACAGACAGGCTGACAGGCAGAGAAATCGATACGAATTACATGGACAAGAAAAAACACAACCTCCATTATTGTCACTGGCAAAAAAAAGATGCAGTGAATCTAAGTTCTTTTTATTTTAAAAATATATATATATGAGAGATTCTTTAGCACTGAAGTAAATTAAAATTTAGTCTCTTGCAACAGGTTTGTTAGCTGTTTGTCAACTTGTGTTGCATGTAAATCACTGATGAGTAAACTGCGGATATCTGTGAACATTGTTCCTGGCTGCATCCAGGAATGTATCCACAGATGATCGCAGTAGGCATCCACAGGTGCCATTGGTAAAAACATTTGGCGTTTTAATTTTCGACAAATAGTTTCCATCATTTTATCGTCTTTTCTCTTAGCCGTGTCACTACATTTTTCCTCCAGTTCTTGTGAACGTCTGCGATCAAACCCAGGCATAAACATGTCTGGCTTGGCGAGGTACAATTCTGTATCAGAGATAGGCGAACTTGATACCTGCAAATAGTGGTGATACAGCGTATCTAATTTGAACGGCCCCGTGATTTTTACCGGGTCCTTCATGCCTTCCCTCATTTGAAAGCGTTGAAAGTAGTTCGTGACTTTTTCGAAGAATGGATGCTTTGGTCGACAGGCCATGAAAGCAGTGCCGACCAACCCGTCAATTTTTTCGTACAGCAGATAGCTATGCTCCAGCGGCTCCTCGCTGAGAATACACTGTTTGCTACCTAAAGCACTGTCTAGAGGGCGGAGACTTAAAACGTCCACGTCGACATAAACGCCCCCAATTTCAAACATTATGAAATATTTGATGATATCTGCACGAAATATTTCCTTTTGAATATTGCGAAAGTTTTCGTAGTATTTCGGGTATCTTAGTTTTATAAGATGCTCCCAATCTTCACGAGTCCAAAACCAGTACTGCCATTTTGGCCAGGTGTGTTTTTCTCGCCATGTTTTCATCCAGTTCACAGTTTGACTTGGTAAAGAATAGTTGTGCCAGATTTGATGAATAATTCTAGGAATACCTGACGCCAAATATGATGGCGGGGATTCAACATATTTTTCACCTGGTCTTTGACCGACAACGTCCACTTTAGCTGGTTGTGAGGTGGGAATTTGAAATCGTAAATTCAGCAAATGCTGCATAGAGTTTGAATATATTTTTGGCAAAGTATCTGTCCTTTTTGTCTCTGGATTTGCCGTTGGTGCAAGTAACTTCAGAAGGTGTGTGCCATCATCAAGTTTAAGGTGTTTTAATTTTACGGTTGTCCTAAAATATAGCGGCAGAGTACTTGTCTTAGATTTTTCTGATTGCCAATTACTCAACTGCAGGTTGTTTCTTCTCGATATGACATCGTCCAATACTTCGTATTTTCTCAGCATTTCTTCATCGGAATTGTGTTTCACTTGTTCTGTTTGAGGCGATGTAGAAAATATTACCCAAGCGACCATAATTATTAAGGCCAAAACAACCAGGTACGTAATTCCACGGAACCTACAAAAATAAATAAATAAATAAAATAAAAAAAGCAAAGAGAAAAAACCTTGCATTTTTTCAAAGCTTTTTAGTCTTGCTCACATAAGCACTTGAAATAATTTGATATCAAATGCAAGTTAAATAGAAATTTGAGCAATCTAAACCACATACATACGTGGAACCCTCTTTCGGAGAGTTTTGTTCCATTAAAATAAATATCTCCATTTTCCTGTCAGGCAGGAAGAGAGAAATCAAGAGGAAAAATAACTCAAAATGTGTAACAGAAAGTTTGCGGATACGTGGAATGATGGGTTCGTTCTCACTAACCTTATACAGGTAGAACTTAAGTAACCTAGTGATGGCAGATTTGAAAACTGAGCCAGTGCTTTCTTCCTCAGGATATGGCATTTTGAAGTCATTTTCGAATAATTTTGACCTGCAAGGAAAATTAATAAGAATTCTTAAAATTTAACTGTATCTCTACTTAAAGCGCGCAACAAGGATCTTTATAACGTACATTCGCATGCATGATGACGTTTGATAAGAAAAAAAGTTAGATTGGTTACCAGACACTGTATAGCTAATAATTTGCAGATCTAGAAATAATGTGCATCTGTTAAAGTGGTTTTCGTAGAGAAGAGTGACCGATACAGACATGTATTTACGATGTGTAGCCTATATTTTAATACTAAAATGTGTTGAATGACATGTGCTATCTGGAGGTGGGGGGGGGGGGGGGTAGTAATATCAGCTGTCATGCTAAGTTAACCATATTGTGGTTGTGTGGATTATATGTGATATAAGGGCGGATAACAAGAATGTAAAAATTAATGTCACCCACAGGGAAATCGGGAGACACTATGCGGCTGACTACTGAAAGACCACCGATTAGACCTGCCGGCAGAACTACGTTTTGCAGTTCTACTATGAAGGTCACCAAGCTTTCCTGCCACTAAACAATAAAACCAACGCCTGGTAGATATTCAGGACATTAGGAAGACCAAGATCCACGCCATCTTAACACACCTTTACTTACTGGCCCCATGAATCCAGACGCAGTATGGTACTGAAACTAACTGCTCTACAAACGATGTACGTTATTCCTTATATTCAAAACATTAATCCAACAACGCTGCCACATACTTTCAACATTATAGCACTCATAGCCTTCCTGTGTCATTTAAGATTCCAGTGACCTAGTTTTACCTGATAAAGTGACCCTTTTTTTATACCTACGTGCTTATTTATAGTGCCTATTGATTCAATGAGTGACGGTATATTCTTTAGAGGGGGTGCTTGAAGTAAACTATGTAATGACATTCATGCGCAGCAGAATTTTACTTTTCTATAAGAGACATAGTTGAGTCTATCTATCGACCTGGTGGTCAAATTGCAATGATGTTTTTTTTTTTTTAGCCTATCACTCTCGTGTGAACGGGTTCTTGCAGACTTAACGTCAAGCTCAATTTCCGTCATATCATGCATGACTGTTAAATTATTTGTACACTTTTTTTAGTTATGATCATTGATATAACTGTTATGTACTTTCCCCCTGGATGTTTCATCGAGCAATATTAAATATAACACATGCATTTATGAGTTAGTTTTCAGAAAGAGCGGTTCCTCCTGTCCCTTTATTATCACAGCATGTTTTTACATTGCTACTGTTATCAATGACAATTCAAAATAGAATTCCAAATTATATCTGTATAAAATAAGGTTAATTTTTAAATACAAAGATAGTAATTGTACATGTACTCATCTATAAAATTATATAATGCTAACTGTGTTATAAGAATTAATATCACAAAAATTAATTTCACTTTTATAAAATATATGTTATAATATTGCATTTTGAATAGCTCGCAGAATGAATATACACATACATAAAAGGCACACTAAGTCATATATTTTGTCAGTACGCTGTTATTAAAAAAGTGATTTCTAGCTAAAATAAAAAAAAAATATAATCAGTTCACTATCTAAGCAAAAAAGTTAAAATGATGTATTGAATAAAATCCTCCATGAAAAAAATGGTCTAATTTCTATAAATATCCAACTTCCTAATTATATCCTTTATCAAAGCAAAGCCTCTCAGTATTTTTGTTTCTTCAACTTCACTCTTATATGTTCTCAAATGAAACGTACTGGCTTCTTTTATTCCAACTAGATCTTCATGTCTAGACTCAATTCACTCTGGCATCACTTAAACTCTGTGCGTTGTTCCCATTTCTTTACTCTCAGATGTTGCCGTTCATTGTCTGGATGCCTCCTATTAACTTTTCAACATATCTTAACTCAGAACGTATCCTCTTGCTCATTTATATCAGTTTTAAAGTCACAAGAGGTCCCCATACTAGTCTTCCTTCACTTCCCAATTTTCAAGTTTCAGAAACACCAGTTTTCTCAACTTGTCATCCACCACTGCAACCACATATTTCCCTCCCTGTGAGAGCTTCACCTGCACAATGGAGGCATGTGCATAGAAATGGTTGAGGGGTGTGATCAGACCCCCTCCGCCAATGTTATAGTTGAGATTCCACAGCATAATGGTCTGGTCGGAGGAGCCTGAAGCAATCATCTGGTTGTCCTCAGAGATGTCCAGACATGTTATCTGAAATTGTTAACAATTACTGTTACTGTTAATGCTAATTCTCAGCACGAATTAATGCAATCAGTCTGTTCCTGCATGCAAATAAAGTCATCTAAGGACAAACTTCTTGGTTTAAGTCATGTTAGCTATGTTTGGGGTTGATATAAAATGAAATATGGAGTTTAAAGTTAATTTTACTTATATCAAATTTCTCTTCAAATCTAACAATCAGAATAATAAATTCAAATAAGCTGACCTTTGCCCTATGCCCCAGGAAAGTCTTGACCAGTGTCCCTGTGGTCAGGTTCCACAGTTTGACCGCCTTGTCATGAGAGCCTGACACAAGGTGACTTCCATCAGGGGACACTGAAATGAAATGAAATCACTGCAGTAAGGAAGTAAATGACTACCAGTCTACAAAAATAAGGTACCAATGAAAGGTGTGAGCTTGTCAGGTGGGGAAAAAACTTATATAAATTATATATAAATTACAAACCCCACTATTACATCATATATGAAATATAAACCTTAGGTTTCTAGTACTACTGCTACTTATACTACTACAGATGTATTACTATGCCAGAAAGAGTTGCTGTCACCTAAAACACGGGATGTTGCAAATATGCCATTTGATCTATCTTACTTTTGAATTCATTGTTCTGAAAAGTAAAATGAGTGTCGCTGCATTAAATATTTTACTTATACAAATGTGGACTTTGCCTACCAGTAATATAAGTTATGTCATCAATATGAGCTGGCATGGGTGGGGTCTTTGGAGGAAGTATCCCTGTCTTGCTAGGAGGAGTGGATCTCACCAAGTCTGGGTCATATAGCTTGCCACACTGCACCTAAAAATGTTACACATAAAAAATATTTATTAAAAGGAAAAAATCCTAGTCTGAATTTTTTAACTTGAAAAAATTGCAAAATGTTTTCATTGTGTATATGAGGTACATGTGCATATTTAAAATGTCAAAAAAAAAACATGAGAATAAAAATAATCATGTTAGCAATTAAATTTGCCAGTCTCTCAATACCTGTTTTCTAACATCCCATAATATCAACTCCTTGGTTGCCGTGGCAGTGAGTATTCTCCCATCATTCAGCAGTTTGTGTATGTGACCTGGACACTGGAATGGACTGGCTGTGATCTGGTCAAGTTTGCCTTCTTCTTTAATCAACATGAAGGCATACACCCAGGGTGCTCTGTGCTCATATACAGAGTTACACTGGATGACAACCAGGTTCTCTTGCTCCCCAGTGAAACCCATCACTTCAGGCTGTAAAGATATATTGATGTGATATTTGAGTACGCATGACCACTGCATAATATATCGTATTAAAAAATGAGATATAAAAATGAGTAAAGAGGCCAGAGTTGATTAAACAAAAGAAAAGATTGCATGAAGTGACAAAGAGACTCTGTTCAGCCCGGGAGCCACTGGCTGATTTGACGGTTATTTTGGAAAATATTAGATTTGGCCTCGTTTTCAAAACGTGGAGTGGTAGCCCCAAAAAAATTTGGCGGGAGACGAAGGCATAGAGACAGGTAAGTTGTACATGTGTTTGTGGAATGAACAGTAGATTTGAATACTAATGAATTTGACGGGACAATACAGTATATGCTAAANGGGGGGTTGAAAGAACCGCCCTTTTTGCTGGGAAAAGGTCCATTTTGAGTCAAATTTGATCTTGGTACATGAAGTTTTTATGGCAAAAGGTCTACTTTTTCAGAAAAAGGACCACCCCACCCCCCTTTGGAACTGCTGGCTATGTGCCTGATAATCAATATAACAGATTCCTCTCTTAAAATACTATTATTTTTCAACACTGGAGAAGTATTTAGTTGAGCATCAGTGTTCAAAGTTCTATGATATGTTACATACAATGTGCTACTACAGACCGAATGTGTTTTTGGAGATACGCACATCTACATACAGTACACTAGTATTAACTTTAGATTAACAATACAATGACAGAATAGTATAATAGTAAACTAAGGCAACTACATGTAATAGATCTACATATGACCTATGATCATGTACACATACTCCGTACCTTACACCTTGTGTCGGTCGGTACTCCCCTCCAATATTCTCTGTAGCATCTGCTAAGTAGTTAGCTATTGCACTCTTGCCACTCTGGACACGAAAATGAAACAAAAATAGAAAACCAATTATACTTGTTCACATATATTTACGTCAGATATCCCCAAATCTTGTGAAACTTGCCACAGATTGCAAAATTTCAGCTTACAGGATCATTCATAACCTGGTTCTTGGTTACAAAGATTTGTCTCAATTGAAAGAATATCCTCTACTTACCTCACAGGGACCTAAAACCAACACTTTAGATTTGAACATTTTCTTCTCAGCCTGGAATGCAGTCGTCCGTCGTTTACCTTAGCTACGCCTACAGCGACCTCTACAGTGGTTTTTGATGGAGTAGAACGCACGCCATGGCGTGTCTGCACTGTATTGCCCCTTAGTTAGGCCTACACTACAGCAAATATTTTGATCCAATTTTATTAATAAAGACAGATCTAATTTAACATTTAGTACATTCAAATAAGCAATTTTGAAGTAAATAAATTTTATCAAACAATGAAGTTGAAAATATTAGAATGCAAGAGTCTAAAAGTAGCTTCGCAAATTATCCCATTCCCCTTTTTTTTCTTTTTTCCTTTTCTATTTTAAGCAGAGCAATCATTTAGGAGGCGAGGTAGCAAGATTGGGAAAGTGTGGTGCATATTCCTATAACATAATGAAAATAAGAGCGTCGAATGGCACTGGCCGTTTTAGGCCCTACTTCACTGTTACATTTGTGTAGAGTGCAGAGTAGGCTATATTTCGTCTGTTTCTGGTCTGTGCTTCTATTATCATACAAAGAAAAGGGGAAAAAACATAAAATTTTAGGAGAACGTGTTTCGAGGTCAAAAACCAGTTAAGGTCGTGATTCTGGAAAATCCCAAGGCTGCATATCCCAAGTTTTATCAAATAGTATATTGTTGATAGGCCTACAAAATATTTACCAACTAGATAGGCCTATCTATTATCTATAGGGCCCAATATGTATGTGACAGGGTAACCAGTAGTTTCAGACACCGTTTTGTGAAACAGGTCGATCATGTTTTGCAGGGTTGGGCAGAGTGTAGGCTTCATTTTTCTTGGAATTTTGGTCTCGCAGTGTAGATGCCAGCACCTAGATTTTGGGAAGGGGCCACAGAAGTTAGCCTGGTTGCAGTTTCTTGTGGTGGTCAACGATACCTGGGATCCCAATGGGTAGGGGCCTACGTTAGCTCGCTGCAGGATTTAAAAAGCTGCTGAAAAGCATTCTACATGTCCCTACATGTAGGCTAGGCCTATTCACCAGACTTTCGATATTTTTATGAATTTTTATGTTCAGTAGCTCGAGTTAAATATAGGCTACTAGTATGGTGTACGTCACTGCTACATGGATATATCCTACCCCAAATTATATATTTAACCCAGTTTTAATATTAGTAGTCCTGTCCAACATGTATAGGAATATTTCCTTTCTGTTCTTAATTACTGTGCATAAGCAATTAACATATTTTGCTCTTTTGCTGCACGTTTTTAATGCAATTATCATGACTTGGATAAACAATGTCCTCTTTCAGCTGCATAGCCACTGTGAAAACACCCCAGATGATTCCGGGCAGCAAACACGCACCAAATATCATGGTTGGTTCGTGTGACCAAGGCGGCCTGGAGCTTTCCGTCTCCCAACTGAATGCAACTACTGTGGTTAGCTTTTATAACGCTTATCATATATTTTGATTGTTGCAGCGAGGTATTTGTATTGTTTGGAATAACAATGTATATCTGGTGCGCGGAATCTAATAATATTGCAACTTCGGAATTTCAAAGCTTTAAATTCTTTGCGTTCCTGGTGAACATATTTAAAATTGTTTTGAAAATCAGCGTGAAAAGTCCAAAAAATGTAGGAATTCAGAACTTGCAATCTATTTATTTATTTGAATGATTAATTTATGTATTTATTATTGTCATTTTGTAGAATGTCCACCTTCTCTTTCACTCATCCGTCATTGAGGACGCATCCCCGCCCACATGCGATATACCGTGGAAAGGTGGATACCTGACGCCGACCAAACCTAGCGCCAAGGAGTCCCTGCTCCCAGGGTGTTTCACTGCAGAGTCACGTGAAGGGTACCACATGACTTACTACTGGTTCTACATCATCGACTGGATGTGGGGAGCGTGAAGGACGGGATGACGGCGCTGACTGTAAATCTTTATTGTGTTAGTGTTTCTTAGGTTTATCAGAATTGCATGGGTGCTGTTGATAGGCTCAGTTGTCAGTATACTGTATTTTGTGCAAGTGGCAAATAAATTGTAGGAAGTTTTTTTTACTATTTTCTGAATTGAACGGTATCAAGTCTGGTATAATTCTGTTTGTATTTTAAAAAACACCAGCCTGTGCATTGAAACCAAAAGGACTTTTTGAGTCTCACAACTTTAAAAGTGTAATCCCATTTGTTTTGACAGACAGGCTGACAGGCAGAGAAATCGATACGAATTACATGGACAAGAAAAAACACAACCTCCATTATTGTCACTGGCAAAAAAAAAGATGCAGTGAATCTAAGTTCTTTTTATTTTAAAAAATATATATGAGAGATTCTTTAGCACTGAAGTAAATTAAAATTTAGTCTCTTGCAACAGGTTTGTTAGCTGTTTGTCAACTTGTGTTGCATGTAAATCACTGATGAGTACACTACGGATATCTGTGAACATTGTTCCTGGTTGCATCCAGGAATGTATCCACAGATGATCGCAGTAGGCATCAGCAGGTGCCATTGGTAAAAACATTTGGCGTTTTAATTTTCGACAAATAGTTTCCATCATTTTATCGTCTTTTCTCTTAGCCGTGTCACTACATTTTTCCTCCAATTCTTGTGAACGTCTGCGATCAAACCCAGGCATAAACATGTCTGGCTTGGCGAGGTACAATTCTGTATCAGAGATAGGCGAACTTGATACCTGCAAATAGTGGTGATATAGCGTATCTAATTTGAACGGCCCCGTGATTTTTACCGGGTCCTTCATGCCTTCCCTCATTTGAAAGCGTTGAAAGTAGTTCGTGACTTTTTCGAAGAATGGATGCTTTGGTCGACAGGCCATGAAAGCAGTGCCGACCAACCCGTCAATTTTTTCGTACAGCAGATAGCTATGCTCCAGCGGCTCCTCACTGAGAATACACTGTTTGCTACCTAAAGCACTGTCTAGAGGGCGGAGACTTAAAACGTCCACGTCGGCATAAACGCCCCCAATTTCAAACATTATGAAATATTTGATGATATCTGCACGAAATATTTCCTTTTGAATATTGTGAAAGTTTTCGTAGTATTTCGGGTATCTTAGTTTTATAAGATGCTCCCAATCTTCACGAGTCCAAAACCAGTACTGCCATTTTGGCCAGGTGTGTTTTTCTCGCCATGTTTTCATCCAGTTTACAGTTTGACTTGGTAAAGAATAGTTGTTCCAGATTTGATGAATAATTCTAGGAATGCCTGACGCCAAATATGATGGCGGGGATTCAACATATTTTTCACCTGGTCTTTGACCGACAACGTCCACTTTAGCTGGTTGTGAGGTGGGAATTTGAAATCGTAAATTCAGCAAATGCTGCATAGAGTTTGAATATATTTTTGGCAAAGTATCTGTCCTTTTTGTCTCTGGATTTGCCGTTGGTGCAAGTAACTTCAGAAGGTGTGTGCCATCATCAAGTTTAAGGTGTTTTAATTTTACGGTTGTCCTAAAATATAGCGGCAGAGTAGTTGTCTTAGATTTTTCTGATTGCCAATTACTCAACTGCAGGTTGTTTCTTCTCGATATGACATCGTCCAATACTTCGTATTTTCTCAGCATTTCTTCATCGGAATTGTGTTTCACTTTTTCTGTTTGAGGCGATGTAGAAAATATTACCCAAGCGACCATAATTATTAAGGCCAAAACAACCAGGTACGTAATTCCACGGAACCTACAAAAATAAATAAATTAATTAAATTAAAAAAGCAAAGAGAAAAAAACTTGCATTTTTTTCAAAGCTTTTTAGTCTTGCTCACATATGCACTTGAAATATTTTGATATCAAATGCAAGTTAAATAGAAATTTGAGCAATCTAAACCACATACATACGTGGAACCCTCTTTCGGAGAGTTTTGTTCCATTAAAATAAATATCTCCATTTTCATGTCTGGCAGGAAGAGAGAAATCACGAGGAAAAATAACTCAAAATGTGTAACAGAAAGTTTGCGGATACGTGGAATGATGGGTTCGTTCTCACTAACCTTATACAGGTAGAACGTAAGTAACCTAGTGATGGCAGATTTGAAAACTGAGCCAGTGCTTTCTTCCTCAGGATATGGCATTTTGAAGTCATTTTCGGATAATTTTGACCTGCAAGGAAAATTAATAAGAATTCTTAAAATTTAACTGTATCTACTTAAAGCGCGCAACAAGGATCTTTATAACATTCGCATGCATGATGACGTTTGATAAGAAAAAAAGTTAGATTGGTTACCAGACACTGTATAGCTAATAATTTGCAGATCTAGAAATAATGTGCATCTGTTAAAGTGGTTTTCGTAGAGAAGAGTGACCGATACAGACATGTATTTACGATGTGTAGCCTATATTTTAATACTAAAATGTGTTGAATGACATGTACTATCTGGAGGTTGGGGGGGGGGGGGTAGTAATGTCAGCTGTCATGCTAAGTTAACCATATTGTGGTTGTGTGGATTATATGTGATATAAGGGCGGATAACAAGAATGTAAAAATTAATGTCACCCACAGGGAAATCGGGAGACACTATGCGGCTGACTACTGAAAGACCACCGATTAGACCTGCCGGCAGAACTACGTTTTGCAGTTCTACTATGAAGGTCACCAAGCTTTCCTGCCACTAAACAATAAAACCAACGCCTGGTAGATATTCAGGACATTAGGAAGACCAAGATCCACGCCATCTTAACACACCTTTACTTACTGGCCCCATGAATCCAGACGCAGTATGGTACTGAAACTAACTGCTCTACAAACGATGTACGTTATTCCTTATATTCAAAACAATCCAACAACGCTGCCACATACTTTCAACATTATAGCACTCATAGCCTTCCTGTGTCATTTAAGATTCCAGTGACCTAGTTTTACCTGATAAAGTGACCCTTTTTTTTTATACCTATGTGCTTATTTATACAGTGCCTATTGATTCAGTGAGTGACGGTATATTCTTCAGAGGGGGTGCTTGAAGTAAACTGTTTTTTGACATTCATGCGCAGCAGAGAATTTTACTTTTTTATAAGAGACATAGTTAAGTCTATCTATCGATCTGATGGTCAAATTGCAATGATGTGTGTGTGTGTGTGTGTGTTTAGCCTTGCATGGCTGTTAAATTATTTATGTACTTTTTAGTTATGATCATTGATATAACTGTTATGTACTTTCCCCCCGGATGTTTCATCGAGCAATATAAAATATAACACTGCATTTATGAGTTAATTAGTTTTCAGAAAGAGCGGTTCTTCCTGTCCCTTTATTATCACAGCATGTTTTTACATTGCTACTGTTATCAATGACAATTCAAAATAGAATTCCAAATTATATCTGTATAAATAAGGTTAATTTTAAAATACAAAGATAGTAATTGTACATGTACTCATCTATAAAATTATATAATGCTAACTGTGTTATAAGAATTAATATCACAAAAATTAATTTCACTTTTATAAAATATATATGTTATAATATTGCATTTTGAATAGCTCGCAGAATGAATATACACATACATAAAAGGCACACTAAATCATATATTTTGTCAGCATGCTGTTATTAAAAAAGTGATTTCTAGCTAAAATTTAAAAAACATATAATCAGTTCACTATCTAAGCAAAAAAGTTAAAATGATGTATTGAATAAAATCCTCCATGAAAAAAATTGTCTAATTTCTATAAATATCCACCTTCATATTTATATCCTTTATCAAAGCAAAACCTCTCAGTATTTTTGTTTCTTCAACTTCACTCTTATATGTTCTCAAATGAAACGTACTGGCTTCTTTTTATTCCAACTAGATCTTCATGTCTAGACTCAATTCACTCTGGCATCACTTAAACTCTGTCAGGTACTCTCAGATGTTGCCGTTCATTTTCTGGATGCCTCCTATTAACTTTCAAACATATCCTAACTCAGAAACATAAGATGTATCCACATGCTCATTCATATCAGTTTTCAAGTCACTACAGGTCCCCACACTAGTCTTCCTTCACTTCCCAATTTTCAAGTTTCAGAAACACCAGTTTTCTCAACTTGTCATCCACCACTGCAACCACGTATTTCCCTCCCTGTGAGAGCTTCACCTGCACAATGGAGGCATGTGCATAGAAATGGTTGAGGGGTGTGATCAGGCCCCCTCCGCCAATGTTATAGTTGAGATTCCACAGCATAATGGTCTGGTCGGAGGAGCCTGAAGCAATCATCTGGTTGTCCTCAGAGATGTCCAGGCATGTTATCTGAAATTGTTAACAATTACTGTTACTATTAATGCTAATACTCAGCATGAAGTAATGCAATCAGTCTGTTCCTGCATGCATAACCATCTAAGGACAAACTTCTTGATTCAAGTCATATCAGCTATGTTAAGTAGGGGTTGATATAAAATGAAGTATGAACTTTAAAATTAACTTTACTCATATTAAATTTCTCTTCAAATTTATCAATCAGATTAATATATTCAAATAAGCTGACCTTTGCCCTATGCCCAAGGAAAGTCTTGACCAGTGTCCCTGTGGTCAGGTTCCACAGTTTGACCGCCTTGTCATGAGAGCCTGACACAAGGTGACTTCCATCAAGGGACACTGAAATGAAATGAAATCCCTACAGTAAGGAAGTAAATGACTATGTCTACAATAATAATAAGGTACAAATGAAAGGTGTGAGCTTGTCAGGTGGTAAAAAAAAAAAAAAAAAAAAAAAAAATTAACATAAATTACATACCCCACTATTACATCATTAATAAAATATAAACCTTAGATTTCTAGTACTACTGCTACTTATACTACTACAGATGTATTACTATGCCAGGAAGAGTTTTGCTGTCACCTAAAACACGGGATGTTGCAAATATGCAATTTGATCTATCTTACTTTTGAATTCATTGTTCTGAAAAGTAAAATGAGTGTCACTGCATTAAATATTTTACTTATACAAATGTGGAATTTTCCTACCAGTAATATAAGTTATGTCATCAATATGAGCTGGCATGGGTGGGGTCTTCGGAGGAAGTATCCCTGTCTTGCTAGGAGGAGTGGATCTCACCAAGTCTGGGTCATATAGCTTGCCACACTGCACCTAAAAATGTTACATATAAAATATGTTAATAAAAAGGAAAAAATCCTAGTCTGAATTTTTTAACTTAAAAAAATTGCAACATGTATTCACTGTGTATATGAGGTACATGTGCATATTCAAAATGTAAAAAAAAAAACATGAGAATAAAAATAATCTTGTTAGCAATTAAATTTGCCAGTCTCTCAATACCTGTTTTCTAACATCCCATAATATCAACTCCTTGGTTGCCGTGGCAGTGAGTATTCTCCCATCATTCAGCAGTTTGTGTATGTGACCTGGACACTGGAATGGACTGGCTGTGATCTGGTCAAGTTTGCCTTCTTCTTTAATCAACATGAAGGCATACACCCAGGGTGCTCTGTGCTCATATACAGAGTTACACTGGATGACAACCAGGTTCTCTTGCTCCCCAGTGAAACCCATCACTTCAGGCTGTAAAGATATATTGATGTGACATTTGATTACGCATGTCCACTGTATACTATATCCTATTGAAAAAATGAGATATAAAAATGAGTAAAGAGGCCAGAGTTGATTAAACAAAAGAAAAGATTGCATGAAGTGACAAAGAGACTCTGTTCCAGCATATTACTATACTCTTTTTCCAAAATTGTGACAGAAAGCATATAATTTGTAGAGTGGAAGTGTTACCAGTACTCTGAAATTGAGGGGGCAAAGAAAAGAACACAGATGAAAAGGCAAAACAAATTTTAAACTAAAATATTCAATCATGGAATGTTACAAGAGAAAATTGCGATGTTTATACCTTGGTTCCTGCTGCAATTTCTTCAGCTGTGAATTTGACATGTGTTTGGGCAATGCACTGCTCTACCTCCCATATACTCAAAGTCATACCTGGTAAAAATGAGATATATAATAATATAAAAATAACATATATAAGATTAAATATTAATTGTACTTTGGAAAAATATAAGAGCATTTCTTACATTTAAAAATAAATACAATAAAAGACATGTCTCTAGCATCCTGCTTTCATAACATTGTTTTGTAAATCAATTGCGTTATAGTAATTATTTAAAAATGAATGTAGAACAGTTATGTTTTAAACAACTTATGAAATGCAGATAGGAAGATTACTAATAAACTGAATTTCCTTGCCATTTGATATTCATTACATTAAATCTTTTAAAAAAACACACTTATTACATTACTCATTGATATTCATAACATAAAAGCTTAAAAGTTAACACACAAACCTGTGAAAATCTCCCTGTCCACCATGTCAGGGTTGTCGTCTGTGGTGAGGACCACTGCAGCCAGGCGCATGCCAGTAGAGGAGAGGGCGCCAGTGTGCAGTTGCACTGTAGCCTCCTTGGATGTGACCAGCTCTGGGGGAGACGTGGACATGTTCCAAGCCTGGACCAAATGATTTGAACAAGATAATTGTGATTGTATAGGGAAAGCAGGGTTTTAAACACCACATTTAGTTAAATCATAAAAATGACTATTTTTCCATTTAAACTTATAAGGATATTTTTTTCTTTTCAAAACTAAATGTTTTGTCAAATGTGCAATTCATGCCATAGTCCTATTCTCCTGAGCATACTTAAAAATAGATACACCTACATTAATACCAACCACTCATCTACAGTATCCTAACCTTCCTGAAAGTACCACAACAATGTGAAAGGTCACTTACCCTGACCTCCTGTATGCCCTCCACCTCACTGACCACCTCTCCCTGGCTCATCAATACCAGGGAGGCCATGTCCATAAAGACCTTGGAGGGACTGTTCTTAAACCCATGCTCCACTGAGGATACATAGGTCCCTGGGAGAAAGATAATGGATCAATAACTAAAAGAGATCATACCATACAATGCAGAAAATGATTATGGTTGTTCCTTGTTTTCGACGTTTTGATGGTACCATCATTCTTAAATTGAAAATCTATAATTCTAAACATTAACAAAAATTATAATGATGAAGTTACAGTATATTTCGTAAATCATTATACTTCTCTCTGCCTCACCTGCATTACAATCCCACACCTTGACTGGCTGTTGTTTCTTAGTGGACACAGTCACTACAAATCCAGCTTGGGCTGTATACAATTTCCCTCACAGCCTCATCCTCCGTGGGGTAAAATGAATCTTCCCCTGATCCAGTCCCACCACCACTCTCTGTGGGATTTGGCTTTGATGCCACATGCATCTCTAGAGGAGACTGCTCTGCGAAGGTATCAGCAGAGTGTCCATATCTGTTAATAGTCTGTGTCATAAGGTCCTTCACATGCCACCGTTTGATGGTACCATCATTGCAGGATGAGAAAAGGAATTCCTCCTTGAATAGGGAGACATTGGTGACAGATTGGACACCATGCATCAGTAATTTGACCACCTCTCCTGTGGGAATGTAGTACATTGCCACCTCTCCATGCTCAAAACCAACAAACAAGAACAACTCATTGTGGTCTATAGCCACTTTGGATGGAATATACTCAATGAGGGAGGAATCAATAGAGTCCTTGTCAGAGTCCGTCTCATCTGAGGCTATCTCAGGGTAGTCTATGGACTTAACACACTGTGCTGGCTCAACACTCCAGATGTCCACCCCCAGGTTCCATGTGGCAATGATGACATAGAACCCTTCAGCACCAATCAGGATGTCCCTCATGTCACGGTATGTCCTGCTTTCTATGGTGTCCAGGATCTGCCCATTGCTGTTGAAACAAAATACAGGTTTATTTTTTTTAAAAATCTCCATGCAAATCTACAAATCTCTGTAACAATGTACATTNAGTTTCTGGCTGCCAGAATCGCGTTTGAAAAACGACACTACTGACGCATTATTTTATAAATGGTGCAAGGACGTGCTGTTTTGCGGCCCTAGACAACAGTACCGCTCTATCTATGGGCCATACACAGTGATCGGGTGAAAGTACGTGTATATCTTTGGTCGCAATTACCGACACTCACACATCATACATTATGGTAACTCTAAATAGATCGCCGGGAGAAGATAACAGAAGGCCTAGCGACGAACAGACAACTTCCGGTCAAAATTGACAGAATTCCATGAAATTCGAATTTTCGGAAGTTCTGAGCACCTCCATTTCATGAATTTCGGCCAGAACGATCTTTTCCCAAATTTAATTATTTTCTACTGTTCGAAATTCATGGCACATTACCGTACACGTTCATGTACATACACAAAATAGCCCTTACAGCAGCTTTCTCATTTATATGTTTTGTTATGCAAAACTGATAACCTGTTTTATTGAGGTTGAATTTCTCTTTCCTTGTAAAAAGAAAAATATGTAAAAGAGAAAGAAAAATAAAAAACTAAGTGCTTACTTGTAGCTAGCTACAATGACAGTCCCTGTACTGGAGACGCCACACACCACCCGTCCAGAGGATGAGCAGATCTTCATCAGACCACACTTCACCTCCCCATCCAACAAAAAGGCATGTTCTAGGGTCAAGGTGGGCATGTCCCACACATACAGGTCCTGTCCTGTGGCCACTATCTTCCCTGAGACCTCATCCAGGGCTATGTTCGTAATGGTGGCACTGGATTCAGCCCCTTGCAAGGAAAAACTCTCCTCGCCAGTGTGGAGGGCAATGCCTATAGTACAGAAACAATAATCCAGCTTTTGTTATTAAATGATTGCAGTACATAGTGCAACTATTGGTAACCTTCCTTTTTGTTATGATATTTAATGTGCATCTCAAAGAAATAATCTGTATATATTTATTTCATTTTCATTTTTACAATTAGCACAGATGATTAGTGCTCATGCCTTAACAAAATATCAAACCTGCCACTAACTTCTCGCAATTTGCTTCAAATTTGCTACAAATTTGCAAAAGGAATTTTATATGGGATAATATAAAGATGAAAATTAGACAAGAAAAAATCATAAAAAAACTGATTCCCATTCACATAGACACATGGCTCACCTAATATGGTTCCATCATGTGTTCCCAACACAATGGTCTCCGCATCTCGGCTGATGGCAAAGGAGCTGACCTGGAAATCAAAGGTCATCTCTTTGACCTTGTTCCCAAATGAAGTGCTCCACACAGTGAACTTGGTCTTTTCCCTTGGGTGTGTCTTGATCAAGACCAGCTGCCCGTCCTCACTTAGAGCCACATTGGCCAGGGGGTTGTCTGCAAACACGCCATGAAGAGGGGCTGGGAACACGCTTAGTGCCTCCCCTGTGTCCAAACTCCTCAGCTCTACCCCTTCTGAGTAGTTATAAGTGACAGCGAGGTTATCTTGCACACCAGTGACACCTATGAACACCGATGGTCCAACCATCAGTCCCTGTAGACCGCTGTTATTTTTATATGGAAAACATGGACAGACAGGAATGATCAGTGGTGTATTGGCTGCCTCCACCCATTGTGCTGCACCTTTCATTAACAGACCAATATAAGGATGCTCTTGTGCTTCTGCAGTGGCCCTGCCCAAAATTTCCGCTGCCAGGTTCTCTGGGTTAAGCTTGAGTGCCTGCATAGCTGCCTTCAAAGAGGAGTAGATCATCTCCACATCCTCCCTGGCAGACATCTTTGGCTGGGTTTCATCAACAGACATGGTTTCCAGATACTTCATGATCCCCAAAACAGATTCAAAATCTGAGAGTACTTCCTTGACTGAAGTACCTAAAAGAAAAAGTCAAATAAATTTATAAAAGTATTGGGTTTTATTAAGTAAAGCAATGAATAAATTAACTGGTTCAAAAATGTTTTGCTCACATGCAAGATGAAGGGCTGTGTCTTCAACCATGCATACAAAACTCCACATAACCCTAATACTTTTATCTGAATTCCCATTATTTTACTATTTTACATTGGTACTTGCAACCAACTGAAATCAGAATCAAATTCTGATTACCTTTGAATTTTGTTAGCAACCACTGAAAATTACAGAGAATCTCTTCTTTAATCCTTCCAGACTCATTGGCTGGGATCAGTACTCTCATGTGGAATGGCAGTTTTCGTAGCTTTCGTAAGTTCTTTGCATTGAGGGGGCGTGGCACTGTTAGCCTTCTAGCATCGGGGATGGTCTTGTCTTGGATGGTGATGGTTTTCTTTACAGTGGCCTCAGCTTTGTACAGTTGCACAAAGTCCTCATGAATACTGAAATCATATGCAAAACTTTAGTGTATGTAAGCATATATCTTTAACAGTGCTTATTATGTATTACTGTACATTTTATGGACAGTGAACTGCTTTGTTATAAATTTTCTTTTTACTCTGTAAGTTATCTAACTGGATTTTTTCATGATGGCATGGAAAGCACAATACAAACATGATACAAAATGTACTTACTTCAATGTGAAATCCACTGAAGTCTCATCAATTTCGTCCTGTAGAATCCCCGGGTATATAAGACCATACACCTTAGACAAATTTTCCACAAGTAATTGGTGAGACCTAAAATAGAAAATGTCAAAAACATATGTACAATTAAAAACTGCCCCTTGGATTGGAGATTATTACAATTTTTAGTAATTAAATATCTAATCGATGAAAATATCACAACTTGAAGGTACATATGAACTAAGCACTGATGGAGTGTGGATTCCCAGAAACACACATAAACCACTTTTACTAGTTTCTTATACGACTCAAAAAAAGTTGACATGCCAAGGGATATACCCATTCATTCACTTAATCAGCAGTAAAACAGCTATAAACTGACACTTCTTTAAATTTTGGTCGTTAATTTGACCTACTTATCTTACCTGCCCCATTTAAATACAGCACAGCAAGCAAGCAGAAATATATACATGCATTCAAATATACTTTTTCAGGTAATATGAAATGATGTCTTTCTGTATTTTTTTAAGTTATACTATTTGAAACTATGTGGTGACATTTGGTCGACTTTTATAGTTCAAAAATGAGTTCATATGCATCTTTAAAAATTATTGTAACTGACTCATTAAAGTATTTTGAATATGTAAGTTGCCTTATATACACTTGATACTGACCATCCAATGATATCATGTCCATCAGCCTCTCTATAAATCAGGTATGCTTCTATGTCATGTAACAGTCTCACCATAAGAACAGAGGGAAAATGCACCACACCTTCCAATGGAGGGGCTGCATACAGTTCATACACCTCCTGCATGACCTGAAAATTTATATATAAGCATAAATAAATAAATAGTTCTTTACACATTAAGTACTTTGGCACATCAAGCATAGCTTTATATATGAAACATCTGACTCGAGCCATTGTCACTCTCTTTCTCTCACTTTGAGGTTTAATTGATCTACAGTGTATATCTAATTCTGATATGAATAACATTATATAAACATTTAATTCTCAGCAATTTAAAAAGTGAGTTTCATTAGATACAGTGCCACTTACCTCATCATTACATGATAGCAGATCATGCAGCTCTTGCTCCGTCACTCCAAGTCCTGACAGAGTAATGTATGACACTACATTCTTTATAAGTTGGCTGAAATTCAATAAAGCCAAATACCAGCTATCAGTTTTCTAATTTCTAATAAATAATTTAAATAATTCTTATTTAAAACACCTTGAAGAAAAACTAATTGATTACAAGTAGCACTGTTCAATGTTTGGATAATTTGGTCAATAAACTATGAATAATTTTTCATTGATCTTACTTTCTACTTCATCCACATTGATTGTTACAGTTTTTAATTATTCTGTGTAGCTTTTGAATAAAAATTAAAATGGTTTAAACCTTAAAACAAAATTTAACTTATCATATACTACTCATACCTGCCATGTTTGAGTTCTAGGAGCTCCACACCTCCCAGAACAGCACCATCAATATCAGGGGTGACCAGGAGAAATTCTGGACTAGTGTAGGACTTCCACAGCTTGGCCTTATCCAGCAGAAGTTTGAGCAAGAACAGATTGCGATTTTCCCTGAAAGCTTGCATTATTGCTTCTTTCTGCTCACTACTAACAGATCTACCTGCCTTTACCAGGTTTGCATCTAATATTGCCTCTGCCTCTGTATCTGGAACCTCTGGTAAGCCAAGGTAGCAGGACTCATTGGGGATGAAGCGCTTAAAAAGATCTATGATATTCATGCTCCCGCGCTCAGATATTGTGGAGATAATGACATGAGTGAAAGGTGGCAGATCTAGAATCACCCATAATGCCCTCAAAGCTTCTTCAATGGGGGTCAATCTGTCTATTCCATCCAGAATCAGCACCAAATGCCTATCCTGTCCAATCAAGTTCTTGGATGCAACCTGCTTCAGAGTGCTATGGAAGGTTTTCAGCAATTTGAAAAGGGAGCTTTGTGATCCTTGAATTTCAATCATATTCTTTAAATTGAAAACTGTACAGATTTGTGCTATGAGACTCGTGACAAGTTCCTGGACAGTAGAACTGCCTTGCATGAGGCCAAGGTACCTTGTTATGGTGACACATTTTGGTCCAAGCCACTGGCCACAGTTCTTATGGATCATGGAAACCACTGACGATTTACCCTCTCCTGACAGAGAATGAATTATCAGTGGCAACTTGCTTGTTGAGTCCATTAACTGTTGGTGTACCTTTTCCAAAAATTCCTCCCTGCCAGAAAAATCAGAACACTTTTGTTTCCATACATGTGCATGATGCAGAACCTCTTCCAGGACAGGGGTGTAATATTTCTGAGCTTTCTTCAACACAGTTAAATTTTTGTCAATCAGTTTTGTCACTTCCTCAACAAAGTCTGAGCAAAGCTGGTTTAGGTATTTGCTGTGTTCTGGGTTGTGTTGATCTACTCCCATCTCTGTCCACTGCAGTGTGTATAACTTCTGGTTGTCAGTTTGGTAAGATGGTGTCAGTCTTTCTGACTTCACTTTCACCATTGCTGAATATTTCTCCTGGTTTAGGTAGATCCCATCAAATTTCTCTTCAACATCAAAGTACCTAAAATGAATTGATAAATAAGCTTGAAACAGTTTGTTTATGCAAATGTTTAAGATAGTGATTAAAAATAATTAATCAAATCTTTACGTCTGACATCAACTGCCTTGATCAGTATGTCATCAAGGTTCTTTTTCTGTTGTAAGTTGACTACAAATGTATGTGCTTTGTTGGACAGCTGTATTTTTATGTAAAACCACAGTTTTAAACTTCACTGAACATGAATAAATTTTGATACATTGAGATTGGGATTTGTTAAAACAATATCAGGTAAAATGCTGTTACCTTGCAGCTGATGACTGCTGCAGTTTCTTGGGCACCCCTTTGAAGTCTCTCCTGAAGCACAATGTAGAGTTTTCTGGACTGGGAGCCTTCACTATACCATTCACCAGCTCCTTCTCTACCACTGAAAAGGGTATCATTAGTGATAAAGCAAGACAACTTGAGCTCTGTTGATAATTTTTGTAATGTACCAGTATAAAATAGTGTAAAATACCAGGTAATACAGATAACTCTTGTAATAATGAATTGAGCCAGGCTTTATTTTGAAAACTGAGCTATATCTGAGCCTTACTGGTAGTAGTAATCTGAAGTGTCTTAATTAGTGTAAGCTACTGCACCTAGAGTGCACCAGACATTACTGAAATACAATTTAGTAATAACACAAGTGAGTAGCTGTTGCTCCTTACCTGACTGGAAGTACCACTGTTCTCTTGCTCTAGTCATCTTCTCTGTCTTAACAGCCAGTCTACATGTGTCCTTAAAGAAAGCCTGCAGCTCCTCAAAGTCCTCATCTGATAAACAGCTCTCCTGATCCAGCTCTTGGTGGCCATTGAAACCAAACTGTTCAAGATAAATTGTAATTGAACAGTGCAATTTTCTTCAATATGTGTAAATACATGTGAAAAAATGTACAAAAGTGATTAACAGTGCAATTTTGTTCTGTGTACAAAAACTGTAAAAACATAGCAAGGTGAAAACCATTATTTTCACATATAAATTTGGAGGATACTAATAACATAAAAATAATGGTCTTCACCTTGATAAATTGTAAACAGTGCTGTAATGTTAAAGCAACACACAGTCAAATGTTCCTACAGACTAAAGCTAATCTTTAAATTTAATTGTTATCTACAATTACAAAGTACACAGATACAAACCTTTAAATTGTACTGAGGTGGGACTGCATTGATGTCTTTGATGAAACATTTCTCCAATAAGTCAGCATTAGGCAGCTGGTTTTCCTTAGCTGCCTGCCTGAGAGCCTCAAAGTCCATCTCTGGGATAGTGTGTGGGAAAGGCACCTCACCATACTTATCGCCAAGCAGAATCTAATTTTTTTCAAAAAAAAAAGTAATGATGAAAATAAAACATACAACTTATAAATTACCAACAACTTGATACCTTCAACCTATAAGCAAAAAAAAAAAGGAAATAAATAAGAATAACATGGAAAGACAACATAATTTAGTTTTGGCAAGGGAATAAAGGAGCAGGAATGTACTGGGAATCAGTGTGTCCAGTTAAAATCACTCATTAACTAGTCACTTAACCTGTATATATGCAAGTATGCAGAACATGACAATACAGTAAATTCAAGGGTCTACATACCACAAAGTTTGGCCCCACAGACACCTTCTGGCACTTCTCCAGCTCACTTAGATGCATAGCCTGGGCATGGTAGTCATCAAAAATCTCCTTAGGCCCTTCCCACCTGGTGTCCACCAAGTGAAAGCTGAAGCCACGCTGAATACAATAATCTTGTAGTTGAGGAACTGCCTCTTTGAGGATGATTTCTCTCTCTTGCCACATGTCTGAAATATTGATAAATGTTAACATATTAGTGGACAGTATTGCTATGTCTTTTATAGATGGTAAGGTAAATGGAATTTAACTTTACTAAATTTAATCTTCAAATTAAGCTGTCGCAACTAACTCAAGTAATGTAAATACCAACATGATAAGCAATCCTGAAACCATTATTTAATAATAATGATAATAATAAGATTCTTATATGGCGCCTTACATTCTATCTCAAGGCGCCTTACAATAATGGCTAATATACTAAAATCATTAAAATGACTACAATATTTTAATCATAAACTCTCATTGGAAACCATTTAAAATTTACACTACTAAAAATCAATCTTATTAAAAAACATATATATATTAAAATAAAATCTAAGAGATATAGACAGAATTAAAAATGTGGGTCTTTAAAAGAGATTTAAAATTGTCAAAGTCTTCTGTTTTTCTAATAAAATTATACCACTAACATTCCCTTTATACCACTAACATTCCCTTTACCAAAAGAAAATTATAGTATGTGACAATTTATCAGAAAAGTGGCTTTTAAACCCATTCAGACATGTACCTGGAGAGGAACTGAGGTATATTCTGATTTGCTTTGATGGCAGTGGTGGGATATTATCCCAATGTCCAGCAAGGACATCTTTCACTTGATCCTCTGTCAAGTTTCTTGCTGCAGCAGAACCAATGCCAGGCAGAGCTAAAAGAGGACAAGGCCATTCCATAATATTTACGAACAATTCTTCATCTAGTTAAAACAAAAGAGGGGATTGCAAATTTGACTATCGGATACATTAACAAGGATTTAGGTCAACAAAAATATATTCTGCAAAATAATGTCTTAAGAAACCAAAAAGTGCCTTCACTATTTGTGCCAGTTCTAGCATCTTTAAAGCTAAACCCTAATAACTGATTTAGGCCCTATGATATATTTTACATACTTACCTTTGGTAAAATAAAATTGTTTTGTATATTGACAGAGTAAGATATACGTAAAAAATTGATAATATATAAACTCACCTTGACTACTAGATTTGCTTTCATCCTGGAGAATCACATTCTTTTGGAGTGGTTTCAGCTTTCCTCCAGGCAGAAGGGTAGCCTTTCTCCTCTTACCTGGGGCAGCTTTCTATAATTTGCAGAAAAACCAATTGTGCAGGGTTATAAAATTTTTTCACACTTACTTTTATTATTTGAAATGATCCATCCATTTCGTTTTTATTTTGTTTTGTTTAAAAAACATGTGTTGTTTATGCTTTTTTTCTTCTTTCCCTCTTATTCTTACTTTAATTCAGAATTATAATACATATAATACTTACATTAGAAAGCTGTCTTATTGGACCACTGAAGGAAACTGGTCCTAATATCATAAAAGAATAAAAATTTTGCCTTTAAACAAGAGCCATAATGTTTCATATAATAATATCAATATGATATAAATATAATGTAAATATAACACTGATTTATCATTTACGATTTCAGAAAAATCATGACTAGTTGTAGACCAAAATTTAACAAAGAATGTAAATAGTAAAAACATAAAACACTGCTTCTTCTAAATTCAACCTTGTTTCAGTTTGTACATAAGATAAATTATACTGAGAATAACACACTTTAATTTGTATCTTTTGAAAACACAGTAAAAAATCTTACCTAACATTCTCCCTTACTTCTTAAATGACAAAATATGTTTTGCCATAATTCTTTACAGCACATTTAATAGAATAAATCCTGTAACAAAATAAATTTCATTATCTTGCTGCTATGGTGACTCTGACATCTAATTAATAAAAGCTGTTTGACAATCTTGGGTTTTGTTTGATAATCCAATTAGATCCAGATCTCCAAGTGTATAATGTTTATTTAATGAGCCTAAAAGTTAATTAAAAGAATTAAAGATAATGACTAATGCACCACAAGTCAACAAGCAAACAGTTTAAGTTTAGCTTTGTTGTCCAGATGCTATGATATTCAATAAACAAATGTAGATTGTTTCACAATCAAACCTTGGGCACATCACTGACATGTGCATGATGGGTCCAAGCACAAACAAAGAAACCATATATTATGCCAATATATTGTTAAAATAGCTAATCTATCCTTTGACAAAATGTTTTGTTTGCATTACAATAATACTGTAAAATTTATATTTATCATATATTTGCCTTTATAGGTTTTAAGCACTTTTATCAATAAGGTTGGGTTAATTAAAAGTTTGAGAAAATATTAAATAGTTGCATCTTGGCGTGAATAAAAAGAACATGATTATGATAATCTTATTGATACTCATTTGAATGCAACATATACAAACATCATACTAAACGTGATACCAAAATCATTTAAATGGCAACTTTAGCAAAGATGAAACGAAATTTTAAACCAAAGCTTAGAGACCTTGAAGTTGATCAGTCAGAATTTAGGCTTTAGCACGTCAATCAGATTCGATTAGTTTACAATAAACAAACTGAGATAACACTTAATGTATGATCAAGACTGTACACTTTTTACATAAATTCGAGTCTGTTTAACAACAAAAAGAAACCATTATTGATAAAAACGAGTGTTTACCTCACTTGCAGGTGCACCGATCCATTTCCAGTTTGCCAGTTGCTAAGTACACTTTTGGACCTTCAGTCCAGGAGAGCACTAATATAGTTTACGGTATGTCGTTATTGGTAAATTTCAGATCTCAAAAAATATTAGAACACATTGATACTCTAAAGTGTATTTGGCGCATATTCTACATGTTTTGAATCAATCTGAACTAATTCCCTTCTTTGTGAATTACATGTACACAAGATAATGTAGTCCGATTTCATACAATAACGTTTGACGTTACCGCCATCTTTCAGCACACGCGAAAATGGTAAGGCTACTTGTTTGATTAAATATTTATCTTTTTCGCTTATAATTAACGTGACCTCTATATATATTGCATGGTTCTTTAAAAATATGTTTTATCTATTTCAGTTACCTCTTTCTCTACTGCGAACTGCTGTGAACCATCCCATGGTAAGTGTCAGTGTTTCTCTGAAGATGAACTAGTGTTAGCAAGCCTGCAAGGCACAAGTTATGGTTGTTATTATGATCATTATTTTTCATTATTTAGTTAGAATTGATATGAATAAGTACAGTACTCTGTATTTTTCAATGAAAAATGCACTTTATATTGAAAGCTGCCCTATGTTCTGGGCTTTACGGTATCTATTTAACTTGACTGTTATCAGACACTTAGTACATTTACAGTACTCCTGTAGTGAACATAATATAGCCAACCGCACTTGTCTCACCACACAGTGCAGTAAAAAAACAAAAGATTTGTCAAAAGATGACTAAATGATGGTAGCTTTTAGACTTCCTTCCAGTGAAGGATATTTTACTTCCTGTTCTACTGAATTACTCTTGGCACTGTGTAAATTTCATTCATACAATAAAGCACATTAAAGAAACAGTGGGTAAGCCATTATATCATAGCCCTGGGCATATAATATTTTATGCTGCATCAGTTTCTGTCATCTTTTTTTAGCTGGTGGAGTTAAAAAATGGAGAGACATACAATGGACATTTAGTAAGCTGTGACAACTGGATGAATATTAATCTCAGAGAAGTTATCTGCACATCCAGGGTAAGTAGAGTGTCAAGCCAAGTAAGTTAGCTGCTATGCAAATGGTGGTACATGTATTATACTGCAAGAAAGGATTTATGGTTACCATATAATTATTATTATGACTTTTTATGAATTGATTTTTTTTCTTCCTAGGTTCAAAGATGTCATTGAATTCTTTTAGGAATAGTCACAATGTGCAGTCTCAACTAGCACAATGGGATGCATTGTAACTGTAAGGGCAGTGCCCAACATTATTGTTAACAGCTAGTTTTTGTTAGTGTGGCAGATTAATTAGAGCAAATATTGGAACCAAAAAAGGGAAAAGGGGGATGTTGTTATCAAGATGAATATTTCACTTAATTTTCTTTTTTCAATAAATAAATAAATAATAATAATAATAATAATAATAACCCATGTTCTCTCTCCTGATTAGGATGGTGACAGGTTCTGGAGAATGCCAGAATGTTATATCAGAGGCAGCACAATCAAATACCTTAGGATACCTGACGAAGTGATAGACATGGTGAAGGAGGAAGTTATCCAAAAGTCGAGCAGAGGTCGTGGTGACATGAAAGGTCGCGGAGGAGGTCAAAGGGGTAGAGGAGGACCAGGAAGAGGTGAGAATTATTATATATGCACAAATATCCTGTGGACTATTAAGGTGCTTTTTAGTTTTTACTGGCTGAAAGGACTATCAGTATTTGGCAAAATAGCCATGAATTTGCTGACAGAATTGCAGATGGGTATATTGTAGTTCTTTCCTCCACCTAAAGAGGGCAGCACATGTTTAGTTTTGGTACTGCACAGTATTTTGCACTTGACAAACTGTCAGTTATGCTTTAATCCAGTTAGTTAAGTGTAACTAATATACTTGGGGAGATCAGAAATGTTTTGTAAAGAAATGTATAACTTGTGTATGACTAATGCCAGGAAATGTTTCTCCATGAAAATAAACAAGAAAAAAAAACATGATAAACAAATTACTCATTTCTGCCAAAGTGAAAATCGACATACCACTTTGTTCTTATGTTTGTAGAAGTCAAAGGTACTTGGCTTGGATGGTTAACAAAGAAGCAGTTACCCTGCTGGTAGCTGTGAGATATTTCAACAGCTGATGCTTGTAGCTTTAAATAAATATATGAAAATCTATAGTTTCATGTATGGTACAATAATATGTTGTAATACTTAAAATATAGTAACATATTTCTCTTGCTTGTATCCTGTTTGTTGTAGACATTTAAGCATTTCTATTTACTGGGTGGGTCACTGTAGCAAATTAAATTAATAAGATTATTATCATTTTAGACTTACCTTTTTAAAAACAAATACTGGCAAACTATCAATTTTTTGTTATAGTATATCACCGGCAACACTATTTACATGAATGTGCTAGTGAGAAGTTTGATACTGAATCTCTGGTTGTAGTGTGCTGTTAGTTAATATGGCTAATGCCCAGAGATTTTCTGTTGAGCTCTCATTTGGTGCTGGTGATTTATCGCTATCTGAAGCATATTTTTTCATGGTTTATTGCATGGGCAATGGTGTAAGTCATGCAAAGTATGCAAAAGCTGACATGAGCAATTTTCTGGAGCATTCTTATCAGGTGCCTCTCTTTTATAGGCACCAGGGAGTTGATGGAGATATATTGTATCCTCCCAATAGTATTTTTCATAAATTTTAGCTTTTCTCTTTGCACCTCTTTTCTCTCTGTCTTATTGTTCCTTCCTGTACTTCCTCTTTCCTTTTTCTGTCTTCCCTTCCCCAGCTCCCTTCAGCTATTTTTTTCTTCCCTTATTTCATACTTCATATTGTAGCTTTCATTAGATAGAACTTTCCAATTAACTGCCAAGCCGAAAAGTAGATAGTGCAAATTTTCCCATCTGAATGAATTTTCTATATTTATATCAAAGATGTCACAAAGAATAAGGAACTACAAGTCTTGGCAGTTAATCCTAACTTTTTTCTTTAAAGAAAAATTAAATGACTGTAATGACTTTGATCTCAATTTTTTTCAAAGAAAGGATGTGAGGGTTTTTAGGTATAGTGTTACATGTGTGTGGAGGGGGGTGTCAAGTTAAACAGTGGCTGTTTTAATCTTTGTGTTGATATTTGACACTAATGCTTTAGCTGTCTCTGTCAAAAGCACTCAAGACATCTTGCACTTTAGTAATAAAGCAAACATGCTAGTTAAACTGCAGTCTTAGGGGTTGTTTTATCTTGTTATGACATTGGTTCTTTGTGTTTACATATTGATTGTAACAAGGTTGTTGCCAAAAAATGTAAACCAATGGTTGTGGTGGTGTTTGAAACATTCTGCTAAAGGGAAATGCTGTGTTTATTGAATGTTTTCCTCAATTTATACAGCAGTTTGTTGGAAGTTTGTTTCATACTGAATAACATTGCTAGAGGGAAATTGCCAACTACTTAGTATCTTATTACATTGAGTCTATGTGTGGTTCTTTCCTTTTTGTTTCTGAATTTCAAGAAGTTAATCGGTAAAATATATCCTTCCAATTTAGTTTGTTTATTTATGTAGGTGACATTTCAAGGGGAGAATTACATTTGGATTTGAACTAATCTATAAAAGGACAAAAGAAAATAGTACTGCTAGCCAAAAAAGTCAAAATAATACATTTCAATTAAACTGTCCAATTTGTGGGACAGAGTATGTTTTCTAAGGATTATTTTTGTAAACTTTCCTTCAAACAATCTAAAGATGAAAAAACACAGAATGTGAGCAAGGACCCAAATGTAAATAAACGGGAAGTCCAGAATGGTAAAGGTAAACACTAGGAGATACCTTCAACTGCAACATACCTACCAGATATTATGTTTTTGTGGGCTTTTTGGTGTGTGTGGTAACCAGTTAACAACATGTAAGCCTGCCTTGAAAACACTACCATGTGTGTGAACATTAAATCTAATACACAGCAGGTCAGTAATGCTGTTGAAGGAATGTTGGAAAAGAAAAAAAAGCCTAAATCCAAGCCAGAAGTCTGTCTTCTGTATTTACATGGCCTGATGCTTGGGCTGTTCCTGATGTTAGTTTTATGTGTTTTCCATTGTTATTAGCTATTAAAGAGTGTTGGAATAATAGGTGGTAAGATTTATGACCTCTGTTAGGGCAACCAGAGAACAGGGGCAGTTTTACCATTAATGTGTTCAACAGAGAGGAGCTAGAGCTCTTGAATGTCAGGAGACCACACAGTTTGCTTATGAATTTCGTTTCTTAGAAAAGTATTGTGCTAAATCCTTTACTTCATTAAACTCTTGTTTAGTAGAAATAGGAAGAAATATACTATTTTCATTGTTGATTTATATAAATTATTATATAAACTCAAATCTTAGGTTTTTAAAAATAGATAAACGTACTATAGTAACATTGATGCCAATTATTTCACATGGATGGGAAATTGGTTTTATCATCAGAAAACTAAATCTTTGTTTTATACAGTGGCCAAAACCTGCCAAGTTCTGTTGGATATGTAACCTGCGATAAGCTTTAATGCACTTCTTGTTTGTTGGACTTAATATCCAAGTTGTAGCCTGGTCTGTTTAAAATTTGTGGTTGGTACTATCAAAAATTTGTGAAAATTTGAGGCCAAGGAAAGGACAACTGCATGCAGTTGCACATTGAGAATTGATTTGTATTTTAATAGGTGCTTGATATCTGTGCAGCAAAGGTGATTGTGAAGATCACCAGTTAATAGTTTTCATGCCACAGACCTATTTGAAAAAATTGGGCTCTCTGCTTGAATTCTGTGCCTAGTTTTCATTTTGGCATCTTACGTCAAAATGCCCTATGCCTTTCAAACTGAGGCCACTTACAAGTTAGTTATTTACACCTTACCTAAGACTCTTAGGTTGCCATTGAAGGTGACATCAATGTACAACATTTTATTTGATTTTTTTTAGTGAAAATTGCCTTCAACAAGATAGGCAGTCATTCTGTATACTTAAAACATGAATTATTCAATACTGTTTTTATTTACAGGGGCATTTGGAGGAAGAGGAGGAGGTAGAGGAGGAAGAGGAGGAGGACCAGGAGGACCACCAAAGAATATGGGAAAAGGAAGGGGGACTAAATAAAAAAAAAAACTTGCATCTGCTATCAACAAGGACATTTTATATGAACGCTTATATTGGAACTGATGAGTGTGGACCTGTGATATCATTGAGATATACAGTTCATCAGTATAGGAAAAAAAATGCAAGATGAAAAAAGACAGGTGCCCCTCTGATGACAGCCAGTTAGGGACTAATAAAAAAGAGGTGTTCAGGTAATTGTCATCAAGCAGTTAAGTTAAGAAAGGCAGACAAGTAGACTCAACTGAGAGAGGGGAAAAAACTGCACTTGTAGTTCATGCAGAGCTCCTTGGAGAGGAGGACATGTATATCCTCTGTGTTGAACAGTAACAAAATGCACCTGTTTTCTCGTGGACAGGAACAAGAGGTGGCAGATTGTGACAATATTAATAAGTTCTGTTGGTCAAATTGGGCCATAAATGGTTGGACACCAATTTTTCCTCTTGGTTCTCTTTTACTGTCACAGAAGTGTTTTCTGTGTTATAAATCTAACTGGCAGCGGGTACTGTGCAGCACAGCTATTTTCAGGTCTCTTGTAAGTTACCTGATTAGCTCATACTACATGTGTGCAGCATAGGCAAATTACAATGGCCATGTTATAGTTGACAAGGGTTGTTTATCTTCCTAGTCCTTTTTTTAGATTTGTTAAAGAGACTGTGAGCTGTTAACACTTGTAATGCCTAGCAATTTCGCAAGATATTGGTTTTCAGACAAATAGATAATAGCCAAAACCAGCTGCCAAAATGAACAAGAAAGGGGAGGAGGTAGTTTGTATAGTAGGAGTTAAGTCATTGACTTAGTACTGATAATACTTTTTTGTTGCCATTGACTGTTCTTGATTTCAACATCATTCAGTGATGTTTGTTTTAAAAAAAGCACTCAGCAGATCACAACAATCTTGTTCTTTGTTGAAAATCTTTATTTTGAAAACGGATAATCTCTGCCAATATTTCCTGCATAGTTCCTTTTAAGAATGTCTTTCAACCTTTACCAGAGATCATGAGACCTAGTCAGAGTTCATTAATAACAACTTCACTTCAGCCAAACAACTGGACCCAAAATAAGACAAAAAAAGGTGTCTGGTCCAAATTATAGCTCATGGCTCTGGTTAAGTGTCAAGATTTGAGTTTCACTCATCACTTTTAAGTTCAAATATATAGCACTGTGTGTAGTTATTAAGTAAGATGAAGGAGTATATGAAAATAAATAATCAAATTTACACTTGAAGGTGTTTTTTTCTGTATCCTGCGTAAAAAGTTCAGTTAAATCCAAGTGTATGGATTGATGGTGCATTGGATGGATTTGGTTTACAACAGCATGTGCCACTGTAAACTTTTTTTGGCGAAAAGTGATGACATTAAGGAGGGAAAAAGCCAGCCGGTGCCCAGCATGTAAAGAATTCCTTACATAGCACTCCCCCTTTGCCAGGTTCCAAGTTAACCTAGGCCTTTCCTTGTTAACATTTTTTAAAGAGTGAATAACATAGTTAAAATCCAGTCAGCAGCAACTGGTGCCCTTAACTTGGCTCTGAAACTTAAAGCATGGGAGTTATGATTGAATAATTAGCAGTTTTGTGAGTAGCTCTTGACTTCCCTCGCTGGGGAAGATCAGTCAGTTGTCGGTTCCAGTGAACATTTTCTAAGAGAGATTGGAAGTTATTGAAATAAGTGCTGCAATTAGCCATTCCTTCTGCAACAGTTTCCAAAACATAACAGACGCAAACATAACTGCAACAAACACTTCCTACTGTGCAATTAAGATGTTCTGCAGGAGAGTTTTTTTAGATCTGAAGTGCATACGGGAACCGTACTCTGTAGTGGAAATTATAAGTGTATTTAAAGATATGATTTTCATTTTTATAATAGGTCTTACAAGAGATTTTTTCTGAAAATAAAAAGGATTGACGTAAAAATGGGATATCATGTCATGAAGCATTTTCTGTGATATAAATTCCTTTTGAAAAAGAAATCGGTGTGATATAATTTAATACCCTTTATTGCACCTCGTGAAAAGAAGTTTTTAGCCGAAAATGTAAGACAAAGAAGTTGATTGGTAATCCATTTAGTATTGATTACTTCCCCAGGGATCTGCTGATGTGAACGGGGACCATTCAATGCCCGTGATGGGTTCAAAGAAGCGGCACAAATGTTTATTGTATTATTCTGGATGTTTGCCATCAAATATCTGTCATATTGTCTGTCTGCTCGTGCCGAGTTTCAGAACGTGGAACTCAGAATCTGGGTCTTACATCCCTATATAGCGTCCCAGTCAAAATTAGCTTTAAAATTCTCACTTACAAGAAAGATATTATATTCTTACTTCGCATGGATTAAATTATATCTGAACACTTCTTAAAGAATGCTAATACTTTTTATACATTATTCTTGTTTTCTTAAAACTGACATCGTTTTACTTCTTATGCGACACTACCATGGGTAAGTTGACATAAAGCATACTTATAGAATAGGTGTGATGCCTTTGAAGAGACAAGGACGGAAAAGCCAGGCATCGGGCTTTAATGTGCTTCCCTACCCACATCCAGACCACAGACCCATGCAGTTTTCGTACTTAACCTGTTGAATGTCCGTGGACCTGCAACTAAATTAAACATAACAAGAGTTATAAGATTACAAAGTTCATCCTTTGTTTTATGGAAGTAGAATTTGACCCTTCCAAACAAAGGTGGTGATTAAAATCTCATGTCTCTTGTTATTTAGGCAGCATGGTAACAATGCTCTTTTGCGAGTATTTTCAGTTTGACTAGAAGATCATGCTTTAAATTCATTATAATTTTTTATCGCGCTTTTTTCTTCAATACTAGTCACAATCTTTACTTTCAATGTTTTAGTGATTTAGACCTGTTTTGTAGACCAGAAACAACCCAAACGCTCCCAACCTAGTGATAAATATATATAATATTCTATATAAAGAAATTAACTCGGGCATTTTGCTTAAAAACGGCTCTTTACTTTTCAGTGGGAGTTGGAAAAACCATTCATTACGCATGTCATTAGTATTTTTTCCATTGAACATTAACAATTCTAAAAAAAATGATACGTAAGGGAATTAGAACCTTGAATTCAAATTATCAAACCTCAAAGAAAGCCATTTTGAAATGCGCATTATCAAATAACACAGCAAAAATGTTTTCAAAAAACGGTTGCAATTATTATATGGATAGCATTTGGCAACGTATTCCCCTTGCCAGTATGACAAGCCCATATAAGTATCAGCGATCAGTCAGATGTAGAAAGACATGCACGGTATTAGGCAAATCGTTATACGAGTCTTGTAAAAGGGGAGAGTAACAATACTTAAAAATAAATATACATGTACGACACAGTGGACAACTTGTCAAAAAAACAGACTTGTCTTTTCCAACCACAGAACAATGGATATATTCATGTTATAAATGAATCATATTTCACAAAATAGTAACGAATAAATCATAAAGACAGTGGCAAAATTAAAATGTTTTGTTGTTGAGAACAGCACGCCCAAGCCCTGGTTTATGTTGGTTTATCTGTTGCATGTCAGCCTCTTCTTTTGAAGATTTTTATATATCCACCCAGATATTGGGTGGGGATGCACATTTCCTGTCGGTCTTGGTAGTTAAATCAAAGATACAAAGACAGGGTGAAATTTTATATGAAAAAGTTCATTATCAAAAACGTAATATATACACTTTTTGCATTGCTAAGATATTGTTCCTCGATGTTCATGTATGAAATAATTTACTACAAACTACGCCGAATGCGGTTGAACAAATGCTATACCTGGGTGGCCCAACAACATAATGCGATTGTAAGATACTGGTATGTATTATTTCAGAGCTATCGTTTTATCCAACCACGACCAATAAATATGTTAACTTTGTAGCTCAAACGCCCCTAGTTTGGAACAACAAACGATCACCAAAAACCCAATGATGACCCTAAGTCACGCGGCGTCGCTATCACGAAGAACCACCCTCTTCATATGCAGTAATGTTATACAGCATGATGTGAGCTTTGCATGTCAAGCGCAATTTTTCTTGGCTTCAAACTCTTTGTTATAAATGGGTGCCACCCAGACATTACTTTTACTCTGGATCGGCATCTATTAAAGCAGGTGTAACAGCAGCTAATTGTTGTAACTGAACATCGAGTTATCGTTTGAAAAATGGTTCATTTCATCCATTGATAAACCGATATAATGAACAATGAACCAGTTTTCGAAATCATCACGTACAGCTTGGACTATGATCAATTAATTTGTCGCGTTTTGTGTTTACTTTGATGATTTCGGATGTCTGTTATTTGGTGTGTGTGTGTGTGTGTGTGTGTGTGTGTGTGCGTTGTGTGTGTGTGTGTGTGTGTGTTGTGTGTGTGTGTGTGTGTGCGTGAGAGAGAGAGAAAGAGAGAGAGAGAGCTCACGTGTAAGAAAGAAAATAAACCGTACAAAAGCAACATACGTTGTTAGTTGCTTTAATTGGGTAATTAAAATCCATGAAAATTCAATCACTCAGCCACTAATAAAGTGGAACTGGTGACGGGTATTTGTTGAGGTCGCCCTTTGGATGTTTTAAGGAACATTCTTTCTAGCTATTGTTTTTGTTGTTTTGTAGAAATGATTGGATTTGGCACACGCCCCAATTTGTGTCCGTTACAAAGGTGACTGGGTCAGACGCAATTAACAAATGGCACTCATTGAAATACTTTTACTTTAATACTTTCCTTAACAGAAAACAATCGACACGAAACGGTTGTTTTATTGCGTTCAATAATTGGCGTAAGTTTAAAACAATACCCTCGCTAAACATTGCACTCTCTTCAAAGTGTCCAACAGTTGTTTCAATTAATTACAGCTTCTCTATTATACTCTACGCGTTCTGTTGATATATTGTCTCACAAGATAAACAGACCATATTGATTTCAGAGGAGGGTGGATACCCAAGATCTGACCTGAAGTTAATCGGGTAAACATACTCAAATGAACCATAGCGAATTTTCCACTGTTATATATTGGGCCTGTTAAAAGTCAAGGGCATCACTGTTTCAACTGCATCCCTCTTTTTGGTGCACGCGCGCGCGCGGGTGTGTATGTGTATGTGCCTGCAGGCTAGTGTGTGTGTGCCTGAGAGAGAGAGAGAGAGAGAGAGAGAGAGAGAGAGAGAGAGAGAGAGAGGTTTAAATGGTTGATTAGAGAGCCAGACGGAATTAACAAAATAATGCGGGATTTCAAATACTTAACCGTGTGAAATTCGATGCACGTTCAACACGACTCAACTATTTAATGCTATACAAAAATTTATCAAAAATGTTTCTTATTTAGATTCAACCACCTTGTCATTTCCATAATGCTCTCGACGTGTACATTCAACAAAAATAACTTCTTTTCAATTCTTTTGACTTTTTACGCGTTCTGCTGACAGAAACATCGGCCCTAAAGCAACTATGAAAGTGCCTATAGAAGCCACCTGTATATAAATTGAATATTTCACGTAACGCGACCCCAGCTGCCGGTTAGGCCCTACTAATTTCCCTCATCAAGGATCGTTGCCGGTGGTGTCGCTTGGAAAATTGCACAGGTGCGCTGTGCCATGGGTGATAATCGGGCGGTAATGACTCGCAGTAAGAAGGGACACGAACCCTCGTTAATATTAAACCTCCATCGCATTGTGTAATGAATTTGTAAATGAGTCTACAGATCATGTGTTAATGATGAAGATGGTGGCAAGCAATGATTATGATTACAGTGAGAAAGGTATGTCATTTGTCAGTGTCAATGGAAACAGACGCAACAACCATCCCATTGAATACCTAGGGTACTCCTTAATATGACATATGTTACGTAACTTTGAATCAACACCCAGTTTGACCAGCCCTTAAATACCCCAATGCCAAACAAGGGGACGCCCAGGATTACGTGGATAAAAAAATGAAGCCATGGGTTCACGGGCACAGAAAACGGCGAAATCAGTCCAGTAGTAGTTCAAAATCAATAAAAATAATATCATGACATTAAGTCAATAGTTTAGACCGACCTGTTCCAATATCAAATCAAACAAAACCATTGATATTTGCTTAATGTGCCAGCCTCCCCGTGCGCCTGTCGTTTACAGGTGGAAATGGTCCAATCAAATCGCTTCTTAACCACTGCGCGCATACGCTCACTCAAACTCAGTCGAGGCACAAGCGAGGAGCGAGTTTTCCAAAGTTTTCTTGGCAAATGAGTAGCAAATGCCACGCTTTGGGTGTTCGTAAATATTTAGTCAGATATATTTAGCCATGCAGAGACCGTCGAAATCATTTGGGGAGGAATTACTGAGTAACGAAGAGGAAGAACCGGCAAGATCGGCTCCCCATTCATTGAATCAATACTGAGTAGCGTTGACATTGATAGCAATGTGCGAACACCATGCCATCAGGGTTACTAGTCTTTTTGTGGATACTACTACTACTGCAGAGTATAGCCGGCGTGGACACAGGGGGGACAAGTTGGGGACCCGGAGCCTTGGCCCATTGTGAGCACACTAGTGACGTAAGTTTTTTAATGAATTTTTCTAATTTCCCCATAGTCTTTAAATCGAGAAAGTAATTTGTCCACAGTAGGCCCACAACGCCTGTTTTAATGGAGAGTAGTAAGAAGTTATATAAGTAGAATCCCATTCTTTTGAAAATACACGTGAAATTGTACCTAAATTCTTTCTAGTTTACTTTGTCGTGTTGGGCTAAATGGACCATATTAAATGATTTCCTTACACCGCGGTCAGCCTAGTGCAGCATAATACTCAGGTAAATCTTTCTCTTTGTGGCCGGGCGACTTGTGTGTGGTTTTGGGCTAATATTTGAAGTTTACATTATGTAGCTAGTTTGGGGTGCATTGTAGAACTAACTGATTTACTTTAAAGCTTGGTTTTATTGCAGCAAAATCAACTCAACTCATTCTTATGGACAGTTAAGAGAGATCCGCCGGCATATTTCTTTGGAACGATTCACGTACCTTACACAAGGGTGTGGGATTTTATTCCAGAAAATGCAAAACAGGCATTTAGACAAGCACAGAATATTTTTTTCGAGTTGGATCTTACGGATCCTTCCACCATCTCAGCATTAGCGACATGTCAGATGTTACCCCATGGGGAAAACTTGCAGGATGTTCTACCCCAGGATATTTATCGAAGGCTCAAACGACACTTAAATTATGTGAAAGAAGAAATGCCAAAATGGATGACACCAGATCAGAGAGGGAGGGGTCTATATGCCGATTATTTATTCAATGCAATAGCAGGGAACTGGGAGCGAAAGAGACCAGTATGGGTTATGTTGATGGTGAACTCTCTGACGGAGAGCGATATCAAATCTAAAGGAATTCCAGTATTGGATCTATACTTGGCCCAGCAAGCTGAAAGGATGAGCAAAACCACGGGTGCTGTTGAGAGAGTGGAGGAGCAGTGTGTTCCTTTAAATGAACTCAACTTTTCTGAGGTAAGTACTAAATAGATGTTTGCTTGGATCCGTCTTTGTGTTGCTATTGTGTGTCTTGTAGCCACCCTGAAGTTATCTCCCAAATCAGCCCCTACAGATTTTTATCAGATCACAAGCATGACCTGATCTAATGATTCTCAAATTTGGCAGGGAGTTGAGTTTAAATGGCCATAACAATCACTGGTACACATGTGCTGTCAGACTCCTTGCATGTAAACAAGTGGATGTGGCACAGGATAATATTATACACAGTGGTGACACTGGTTAGACACCATGCTACTCCCGTTTTCACAGTTGAGCAATCGTGCATCTGAAGGCACATTAACTGAGCATCAAGGGACACAGAGAAAATTACAGCAATTTTTGGTTGTGGATGCTTAACCAGCAACAAAGTCCTGTCTAGGGTTTCTGGGGTCAGCTCTGCTCCATTCTTATAAAAATGTCAACAGTGTGTCTAGCGGGATCAAGTAATATAGTGCACTGTTCAGAAATTTGGTCCTACCTGCAGAGAAAGAGCTAATTGAATATTACAGATACAACCATCTTACAATAGCGGGAATACCAGCACACCCTAGTAATTTATACTAGAGTGAAGGTTCATTTGTTATTTTGCTTGTAGTCTAGGAAGGGGACAAGAGTCTCATTTGTGTTACAATGATTTGACGCACAAGTTTTGTTATAAATTATTTTTCCCCTCTAAAAGAGGTTTGAGATTCCATGGCCAAGGTGTGTGATCAAACTGGACAAGGTAGAAGGAACATTTGAGAGTACAACTGCACTGCGTGATTTCATAAATATATTTCAAAGGTTCTATGCTGCTTTATTCACTTAATTTATGGTGAGGAAATGAAACGGTTAAAATTAGTACTCAGAAAAAAGAGTGAAAAAAAGAAACAGAATCTGCTGAAAACTACCTGTAACTTTTTTCAACATAAATAGTCTTGGGTATCTTATCATTCACTCAGCACATCTTGGAAAAGCAGTGTATATTCATGGCATTCAGTCTCTGAGCTCGCTAGGATAAACTAAAATTCGGTACTGGTTGTGGATCAGTGGAATTAGGAATGGTTAATTAAGATCTCGAGGTGAACCGCAAAAATGAGTGCTGTCAGTAAATCTCTCTGTACACTGATCTACCTTGCTTTCTATCCCTGCTCTTTATCAGGAAGTGCCGCTAGCAGTTGTAGCTCACTCTGGCAGTATTGCCCACTTATATTACTACTCAGAGTGTTATATATGTTAATGAAATTATAGGCTGAACTATTCAATTGCTAATGCAATGATAAGCTTTCCTAGGTATATATTAAAAAGGTTCTAGAGAAAATGTATGCCTGGACAACTGGCAATGTTAGTTGGGAAAGTTTTCAACTGGTGCAGTTTTCAACTGTAGACAACTTTAATAAATTGGTATGTGTTTAATTTGGCCATATGGTACAGTAAACCATAACTTTCTTACTCCCTGATGATGGTGACTGACAGTCACAGAAATATTGGAGGTAATACCCACATATTTTACGAGCTCTTGATAAAAAGAAAAACAGTAATTTGAATTTATACATACAGAGCTAATGAAACTGTTCTCTCATAACTTTCTTAATTGACACAAACATTGTAGGGGGTTTGTAGATCATGATAGATATTGATGGTTGAAAAACTGTCCTGCCAAAGTGCCATACCAAACACACTAAATGACACATAGTTTATCTCAAATTCTAAATCTCAAAGTATCTTTTCCAAAGATAACAATAACAAACATCCAGATATTACCATGCCTACTTAGATATTCTTTAAGTCCAGTTTTACACCCTAAGCCGACAAGAACACACTTTAGTAAAAGAAACGCCTGTCAGAGGCTCTCTGAGTTGATCCATCTGACTATAGGATTTTGATGATAGACATTATCATCAACCCAGTCTGACTGGATCCAATTAAGCCTGGGATAAGTCCTGCTGCCTTAATCTCTTTATCTCGCCACCTCTGTGCTGGGAATTAATGAAGGCATTGTACCTGCCTATGGGCCATTGTTAACCAGGTTTAACTTTACTTTTATTTCAAGGTCTCTGGTAATTAAAATGAATATGTTGTTTCATGTCTGACTGGCACTGTGTACCCCCCTGACCTTTTGTGGGAATGCAGGGGGCACCGCCAGTTCTCCTTAGTCTCAAAGGCTCCATCAGGTGTGAGAATCCAGTTGGTATGAAGTGCAAATATCTATTTGTCATTTAAGTTTAGATAGGTATGTCATTATTTAAAAAAGAAATTCATACATTTCAAAATATCTCTTGAAAAATTATTGGTTCCTTTCTTAATGAATCTGTATCTTTTTGTGTATAGATATGAAAGAAAAAATCAGACACAGTGGTTATGCTTATGACATGACTGATTTGTTGAAAACTGAGTGAAACAACTGAGAAATATGTATTTTGGCAGCTCCAATACATCCATTTCATTGAATCTGCCAACTTGAAGAAGTTCTCAATCCATATAAGTTGGCCTTTTAGTAGAAGTATTGGCACAGATAGATAAGAAAATTACCAGCAGATTGCATGTTGTCTCTGCTGTGTCCATGTATTTCTAAGACAATTACTTGTTCTTTCCGGTAATTACATTGATTTTTTGTCAGTAACTGTCTAAGTGCTGCAATTCTGATCTGGTCACTGAAAAAATTACCCCACAAAACCAAATATAAAAATTTGGCTTCACTTATATTCCTATTGACAAGGCTCTCAACCCTCTTTAAAATCTGAAACCAAAAGTAAATGCAGATAATTATAAATGAGAAATGTTTAATTTGTCCTTAAAACAAAGTCCCCCAAGTCCTATTAACAGAAATCCCTCAGAACAGATTGGTTTAATTTGTTTGCATTTATCATATTTCAGTAATTTGCATCTCAATAGCAGTGATAATAATTTTATCTTTTACAATTAATTTTAATTGAAGAAAGGAGGCTGTTACTAATAACAAAAAACACAGAAATAGTATAAAAAGTAGTGGCATCTCTTTGTAATATGAGATTAACGCAATGATTGATATTTACAATATCAGTGCTATAAATAAGCATCTAGAGTCAAGAATAATCTTCATTGTGAGTTTAGTTAATCATTACAATAAAGCTTTACCTTGGAATCATAATCTTGAAAAGGCAATGATGAATTGCCTCTACATGCATTTTCTACCCTGACAGTATATCACGGCCACTGACTGTCACAGCTGTGACCTTTAATCCCTTTTTTGTTTGGTTTAATATTTTGTGACATTTATTATTCTATGATTGACTTTTCTTTGAAATACCTGAAATGAATCCCCCTGGGCTTTTACTTTTCAAATTTTGTTTCAGGTTTCAAATGCACATGGCAATGTATGGGTGTTATTTTGTCTGTTAAACTGAGAAAATATCCCATTTTGGTTGTACTACCAAGTCCTAAAATTTGCATCCCATGGGATGGTGGGTAAGCTGTGAGTAGTTTGTGCAAAGACCAGGTGATTCCAGTATGGATACTTAACTTTAGATTCATTTTAGGCTTGTTTTAAAATCTGTTAATTGAATGTAAACCATATTTAATCAGTGTAAGCAGATGGAGGATTGCTTATCTGGAATGCCATTCTAAACAATGCCTTCAATACCATACCAGTAAGTGGCTGAAATAGAACAAGTAAATTATGTGAAACTGTGCAATTAAAAGCCCAAGCATAGTAATACTAGTGGTGGTACTGTCCTTAATAAAAAGGGAAGAAGAATTGAAATAGTCTGACATATGAATTTCAACTGGTTGATTTCACATTATCTACTCAGGTGAAATGATATACATGTAAACTCAGTGGGAAGGGCCAGCTTCAAAGGGGAGTAAAGATAGCCTTGTGTAAATTAGGCACTGTATTGTGAAAGTTATTGAATTAATTTAATGTTGTACAGGTTGTAAACTCAGTGGGAAGGTCCTGACATCAAAGAAAAGAAAAGATAGCACTGTAGGTCTAAGGTAGTGTATTGTGAAAGTTATTGAATTAATTTATCAATGGGATCAAATTAACCTGCCACTTTAGCAATGTGAACACAAGAGAACCCCCAACAACCAGTAGTGTTTTGTAATTGATATGTTTTTAAAAGGGGTACTGTATATGATGCTGTTATTAGTTGTTTTACTGCCTTATAGGTTATAAAATTATAGTTGAGAGACTGATCATTCTCATGTTTTATTGGAATTCTTGTGTTGTGCAAATAAATGTGCATCTATTTTGCAAAATTTCAAGCATTACATTATTGCTGATTCATCTATTTAATTAGCAATAGAATAAAAGAGGAATAGACTTTAAAATATAGTCTTGGTGCAAAAATCCTGAAAAGAATACTTTTAAGTCTAAATAGGTAAGAAAAAATAGTGGAATGAAGCAACAAGATACCCGCCTCTCAGCACTGTTTTATAGTACACTACCAATAATTGAACTACTACCTGTTTGCATAACCTTGGCTATCAAGTGAAGTAAAGAGTTACAAGTGAGGTAATGTTTAGCAAACATAAAAAAGTCTTAGGGTATATTAGCTTTGAATAAAAAGATGCCGTTAGGAAACATGATTTTCTGTAATTTGAGTCTGAGTAGTCATAACCAGAGGGGTTGCATTAGCACATTATGGTTTCTCAACATTTTTTAAGTTCTGTGTCTGTGGGCAAAATTTTACTTTTTTGAACTTCAGCAAAAGGGGACAAGAGGTAAGAGGAAGACACTCGTTGCATACTTCATTTTTTATAGCTTCTTCATCTTTTTTATGAGGAAGTGATGTAATTGTAAAGTGTCTGAAAACTTGTCCATCATTTAAAGTACTTAATTGTGTAAGGCAGAGCATGTTGTTTCTCTTCTTAACATATCCTGTGCCCTGTAAGGAGCATTACTGCATGAAAAAAAATAAAAAGACTGGAAGCTTGAGCACCTGCTTTTCCTGTCTTTTTGACCAAATTAAGCAGCATCAGACTGTTAAAGCACTGCAAGAAGTCTGCAGTACTTTACTCTACCCAAACATTGGATCAGTCAAAAAGTAGGAAAGCAAAAAGCTAAAAAAAAGTCCAGTGTATTCTTTTTTTTTGCCTTTCTCCATAGAAAGCCAAACTGAATCAACATTACCAAAGCCTAAGTAAGTAAAACAAAAAACAGCAAAATGTAAAGAAGGATAGATCCCAAATTGCGCCGTGTGGGTCTGAGCGAACAGGCGGTCTTTCTCTGGCGCTACCCCCTACTGCAGTTGATGGCTATCAGGCAGGAAGAGCATTGGGCACTCTATCAACTTGTTAAAGCACTCCAAAATAATTGTGCAAATATTTGCGATTTTTAGTAATCCTCTAAAAAGTGGTAGCAGTATACACTTAGCCCTAAGGAGGTGTGTATCAACAAGTCCCCATTTTCCCCTTCATTCATAACTTCAACCAGCCTTCCTTGAGTTCGAAGGGGACGTCTTATTCTTATTCGCACATGCTGCAAATGTGGCTATTGTGTGAAATCATATAGACGTGTTAATGCACACTTAAGTCGTGTTTTGTTGCAAAATATATAAAGTTTGTGTATCCAAAAGCATAGACAGGTTAAAAGTGGTTGCCCATTTTACATGCAGAATCTGGTCAACCGAAGTAAATTGAATGCATGTTTTCCTTGGAGCAAACAATGTCTGAAGCTCGGTGATGTGGAACATAATTGTTATTCTTGTAAAAGAATGGGTCACAGTCATATTTTGAAATTATATATCTAAACATAAACATATTAGCATGGCTTGATTAGTCATTAATGGTTGCAATTACAGCTTGTTTTGGTAATATAAGGATAACCCTTTTCATTAACTGCTGTAGCATACAGTTGATTATTGGCAAGAACAAAAATATAGTGAGCTTCAGTTTCTTTTAAATTTCACGAGTGCTGAAATTCCACCAGGATTTGCAGGATTAAATGACCAGCAGTTCATAAAAAAGTTTTTCTCTATGATGTGTTTTAGTAGTGGGCTAATTATTTGTGAATACACAAGTGCTTAGTGAAAAACTCAAGGAGGCCAACCTGTGTACATGTTGTACCCAAACACATTATTCCAGTGAACCATTTAGATTAACCAGACCAATATTGATATACCAATTAGTTTCTCTGGGGTCCAATTTTGAGTTTTAATTTCTTTTCCAAGTCTTTGTTGCCAAAGTGTCCAAAATGAGATGCGAAATTAACTCCATGCACAGGAAGAATGCTTTTATTGATTTTTATTGAGAGAGAAAATTAGAAGTTGATAACAAACCTGTTGCAGGTGTGAACGTATTCATGGTTCACTGAACAGTCACACATTTTGGTTGAAAACTATTGATTAACAACGTATTAAGTAAGATTAGTATTACGTAGCTTGGACTTAATTATTTTGGGAGGTCAAGACCTTTTGACTTTATGCTTTATAGTTCAGAAACATCTTTATAGAAATGAGTGACAATTTAGTTGGTTGCGGCTTTCTAGGTGTATACAATGTCTG
This sequence comes from Lingula anatina, assembly GCF_001039355.2. The sequence goes on along the minus strand of NW_019775466.1, from coordinate 202,564 downwards.
CTTTGTAACAAATAAAAAAGGCGTATGTTCAAAAGGCTGAATAAATAAAACAGAAAAATCAGTCAAGCTGATCTCTTTCAATTATTGATCAATATCCCAAGGCACCCTCTTTAACACCCCTGTTCTTTTGTTGCATCCATGAGCAACAAAACACACCTCCAGCAATTTAACCTCTAATTTCAATGGAAGAGACTTATTGATCTGATCTATCAATAATCGGTTGATTCTTTGATTTTTTTTCAAGTCTGCAGGAGGTACCTGTCACAGTATCAGTGAGTGAAGTTAAACTATGTAGCAACACTGAAGTGCTTAATAAATTAAACACTTTTCTGCCTCCATAAATCATGCTACAGCACAAAAATATCTTACATTTTAATTGATTCCCATTTATTCAGATTGAGAGAAGAATTTTGGCAAAAGATAGGACTCGATAATGGAAATGTATGTCCACCTTTTCTGTAATTAAGAACTATTGTCTTTGTTTATTCTATGGGAAAATACCTGTCTAGGACAATGAATGCAACTGGACCCTAGATATCACCCCACAATCTGGTGACATGGTCTTTTCTCCCTGTTGTCCACTGTTCCAACACCAAGTTTTAAAACTGAAAATCTATTTTCCAGATAATATGTTTTATTTCAGTAGACCTTGTGATTTACAATTTGTAAACATAGGGATATAATTTAACAGCATGTTTAAAAACTCAGTTGTAATCATGGTAGGTGGCATAACAGAAAGATTGGAAGGGGTTTCTTATGGTTAGAAATCATAGTGAGCTCCCTAGATGTATATTAAGTTAGAAAGACCCATCTCTAAAAAGGCCATTTCTATAGAATTAGCCTGAAATTGGTGTCTGTTTTGTAGAAGTCATTTCTTACAACTACGGCATACAAATCTCGTAGTGCTGTTTACAGATATTATGACATACAGTAAAAAGGGACCTGTTGATTAGTTTTAGAATGGAAATAGTTGTAACTTACAATCGTCTATTGTACCTCTTTCTTTAAATATTGAACATGTCATTGTCTATTCTTTTGGTGTTTTTGCGTTAGTTGTCACTTAGCAGATAAAATGTCCCACAGGAAAAAAATATGCAGTAGAGACAGACAGCTGCCTTGGGAATGTACACCAATTACATTCAACACTTGTGTTGTGAAAGAGAAGAATGGTATGAAGGCTACACTTTATCATTTTTTTGTGGAGAAAAAATAGTTGACAGAGCTTTAGGGATGACACATAGCACAGCGCAAAGTATTGTTTGTATTGTTCTTTCTGTAATCGTAGATGCTGCATTTTTTCAGGTCCCTAGCCACTGGGGCCAATTTCAATTTGTATGAGATAGCAGGAGTCAAATGGGAAGAGAGTGACTTTGCATTCAGTTCTAGTTTTCTCTCCCATTGAAGACAGATACCTAATCTCTTATTAATTACACCAGGGTACTCAATGTTAGTCTTTCCTTAAGCCGAATTCTCACAGAAATATGCCACATGTACTCCAGAAGTCAAGCCCATCCAAACCAATGGCTATTTTGCACTTGAAAAAAGGTAATTACACTGACTGTTAGAGGAGATTGTGAAATCTAACCGTAGTGTCAATCACATTGAGCTATTTGGCGATCCTCTTACTTTGGTGTTTGCATATACTACCTGGCCCCCACACATGAGTAGGTTGAAATACTTGTAAAATACACAGATTTAGGGCCATAATAGGAAGAGAGGAGGGATAAAGTGAAGGATGATTATCATTGTGTGATATCACTTTAGTTCAAAGGGTTTGAAGGAAATTGATCCCAGTGTTCTTTTTAGGGGTTAAAATACAAGTGGGTGGCTTGAAGGAATAATATACATTTTGGTAAGAAAAAAGTTGGCTTCCAGTACTAATAAAATTCAAGGTGCCCAATTTCAATAGAGGCGGCAGTCATTTGGTCTTACATCCAGTGAAAAACAGGAAAAATCAAGTTAGCTAGAACTTTTAATGGATCTAATATGTTGCATAAACTAACAGTTGTTTCCACGAAACATAAAAGTGAAGAGCAAGCAAAAGATATTTAAAAGAGATAAAAAAAGAATAGATCTTGAGATAAATTCATTTTTATCACTGACAGCAGACCCTGTTCTTCTCATCTCTGTATCAGTCTCCTATACAATATCTCATTTCTCCTGAAAGGTTATCACTGACAAACAGTGTTAAATACCTGCCCTACTGATATGTATTGACCCCAGCCACAGTGAGACCCAGAAGACTTCAACGTCAAATTTGATCTCCTTATGGACAGGGTAGAAGTGACAACAAGTGTAGCAAATATCCAATATGTCAAAACACAAGTAGGGGGGATCTTGAGATTGTGATAGTGTTACATTTGACTCATGATAAGGAATAGTAAATGTTTCTTTGGGGAGGTTTGAGAAACAGCAAACAAATTCCAGGCTTTGTTTTTCTTGATTGGTAAACCAGGGATGTTGGGTGGTGTAATCTTTATTATGTCACTGCCATGTAGGTATGAAATCTGAAGATAAAGGAAAGCCAGCTGGGCCAAGGCTAGTGATTCTTATAATTGGCAACAATTTAATAAACAGATGTTTTTCAGTCTGCAGAAAATCATTCTGTTTGGTTTGATAATTATGTTACATTTTGGCATAATTGGAGTAACCGAGAAAGAGATGGCTAATATCTGACCCATTAACATATTCGTTACATGTTATGCTTGGCACCACCCTCGCCCCACTTCCCTCAGATAAATTTTGTTAAATGGGCTAGTGATTTAAATGAGTTGGATTTCTCATCAGGCTCAGCTTTACCAGTAGAAGATTTTATTCTTAAAAGCAGCTTAATCCAGGAATTATAAATCCTAAGATGGGCCATTAAGCTAAATCTGATGCCTACAGGTTTGGATGTTAAAAACTGCTACTGTTCAACTGATGTGTTGACATTGCCAAATGCCAGTTTGTCATCACTTTACAACTGTCATAAACCTCTGCTTGAAAGCTGCAAGCAAATATTATTCCACACTTAGATCACAGATAAATAAATACTTATTTGATCTGGATGTAAATCAGCATGGGTGGCCTGAAATTGATACAAATGTTTGCAACTTTGTAGAAAAATAGGTACTTTCTTTTTAGATTAAGTTTCAATATCAGTTTCTTGAAATCCAAGTATAGTTTGAATGAAAAAATTCAGTGTTGGAGGTGTGTCGAGTAGTTTTGTCATGTCTCTAAAACTTATCATGTATTATTTGTAGGATATGTTAAATTGTTAAATTAATCTTTAAAAACATGTTGCTTGCTGAGGGAAAACCTGGCTTGTGTGAAGTTTGATTTAAAACAGGTAATGAATTTAGTTTAGAGATAAATTATGATAAGGAAATCCAATGTCATTATTAATGATGATAAATGGATGACTCCAAAAGTACATTAAAGGAATCTTCAAAGAATATCTTCAATGAAAAGGTGAATGTGTCTCAAAAGTTATTTTGTGTAAGATAAATAAGAATGATGTCATAATTTGTTGCCAAAAGACCACACTCCTTTCCCTGCCTGTAACATCTGAATCTGCCAGACACACTTCACACCTCTTTATCAATCATGGTCAATTTAAAACAATTTAGTAGAAGACAGCTGACCTCCTCAAACCTTGATGCCCCTCCCAGAGAACATATGGTGATATGGCCGGGGATTTACTGGTGAATAGGTCCAGGTCCTTTGGGGCTTGTTAAGCAAAATTAAGTCCAGTTATAATAAGTCTCTGGCTGCCAGACAGTCTGACACCCAGTAGGGAATAACTTCTGAGTGGGGCTGTTCATTGACTACTGGTAAAGAAGGGAGTGGCAAACCAAGTCACAAAAAGGAAGGGATGGGTGTGTGAATAATGGTGATATTAAGTCCTGTGATGTTTCTGGGAACAGAATGATTATTATTTGTTTAAGTAAAGGTCATGCTTGCCAATGTATTTGATATATGTCCTACTCTGACCATTAAATACCACAAGAAAATGAATTTACAGCCTCAAAATAATTAAGTGTCAAAATGTTATTTTGGAAGGGGTGTAAAGTTTAAAAAAATGATGTCAGCCCATACCTCATGTCCTGATGCTTATGTAAAAGCAAATGTTTGGTTCTGTATATTATTAAAAATAAAAAAACCTATTCAAAACTGAGGGTGAAATGCAAATTTAGCAAAGGATTTTCCATTGTATGAAAATATAATTTTGGAAGGAGGAGAGAAAGGGCTGATGACAGTACACAATGAACATTTCAAAAGAGCAAGATGTTTCTGATATAACCACAGAGGTTGTGAAGTTATAATTAGAGAAATCCCTATGTAATGCTGTCTTAATGGAATCAGAATCAGCTGGGTATTCTAGAAACTGTGGGCATACATGAAAGACACTTCCTTCTCAGAGATAAACAGTTTTGTAAACTATCACAAAATTCCCAACTGAGTTGTGTTTCAAGCAGTGTCAGATATTTCAAACAAACTCAGCTGAATATCCCCCATTTTTCTTTCAGCCTACATGTTTCTGCTATACCTTAAGTGCTGTTCCTCATGCCTCCCCAGCATGTAAAAGGCAGGAGTGAACCTTAATGACAGGCAGTTTAAACTTGTAAACTGGACATGCTAGGGACATTAAAGCCCCCTTCACAGATATGTTACTGTTCTTACTCTTTCATGCTTGAAAAGTGTGAGGATGTGCTTTGAAAGAACTGTATTGATGATAAATTAGGTGCAAGGCAGTCACTTGTGAATTTGATTTATGTATTTTACATTCCTGGTCCCGTTTTTTCTTTTAAAGAAGTTGCATGTCCCAAATAATATATGTTGGTGACATATTTAGATTTAAATGAAATGGAAACCTTTTTAGTTAACCTTTTTTCAACTATCCCTTTTCTGAAAGGCTTCTAGGAGGTGCATACATGAACTATAACTAAAGGCATTTTGTATCTTTAATTGTTAAAAAAATTATAATATTATTTCATACTACTAATCAAAGTAATTTTAATGGGAGTCTGTAAATACATTCAGCTTTGCTATGTTTTTTTTTATGTTTATTAAGCATGTTAACTCAAGTTCAAAGTGTCTACTGTGCAGCTGGGAGCTTTGTCTCCTTATAGCTGGAAGGCATCTAGGATTTCGTGCCAATTTCAGATGTCGTAGGAGATTCACTTCAAAGGCATTTAATGTGAAATGTCATAAATTGAAATCTAAAAAAAATATTAAATGGCCATGTGAATGACTTCAGGTGCTGTGAATTAGTATCAGTTCTATACAAATGCATGGGAGTTGAACAAATGGTTTTTATAGTATTTCAATCACTATCATGGTGTTCCTGATTATTGAAATATTACCTGTAGAAGAAAAATGCTTAAAAAACAAGCAAAATTTTTCTCAAAATATATATTAATATACAGTGAGGAGCCAAACAAATAGTCTTATAATATTATACAATAATCTCTTCTATAGCATAAACTTGCTTGGCACATTTAATATTTCTGATAGTATTGAAGTATTGAAGTTACTGCTTTGCTTTTTCTTTTTGATTAAAAAAAGTAATGAAAATACACATTATCCAAAATCTGTCATTTAAGAAAAATGAGGAGTGATTTCTAGTCTGTGCACATTCCTTTCCTACTGCCATAAGCCAGGTTGATGTGGGTGTATCAGTTTAACAGTGAACATAATCCCAGATGGCAGGTTCTTTACAAACATTTCAAACAAACTAAGATAGATGCCAATGTTTTTATGGAAACCCCTCTCAAAACCTGTGCAGTAGATATTGTGATGACATGGCTTTGGTTACATGGCCATCCTGTAATAGACTTTAAGCTGGATCCAGACTACTTTTTGTTCTTCATAGCAGGTTAGATACACCATTTCAGTATTATGATCCTTTTCTGTAGTTTTTTTCCTATATTTAAATACTTAAATGATATTTTGATTTCTGCAAAAACTGGGTTCAGATCACTGATTGACCAAAATAATTACAGATAATTGGTAAATTGACAAATGATATTAACAAAAAATAACAGCCAAAAACACTGTTATTAGTTGTCTTTTCTCACTACTTGAAGTCATATTAGTATTTTCCCAAGTAGCTCCCACAGGGTAGCAAAACTTGGATTCTGCCTTCAGGGGTCAAACAGTATGCAAGATTATGTACCAGCGGCAAGCCAATTTATAAACATTTTGTCTGGCATAAAAACTGCAATTGCTAACATTTGTTCCCTCAAATGACATTAGCCCAAACAAACTCCCAACTATTTGGTTTTCACAAATAGCTCACTTTCAACAAATCACCATGTTACTTTTTGTAATTTTCTCCCAGTTGTGTTCTGATTACATTGCCAATGCGAGCATTACAACAGTTGTGGATGATGTTGAAAATCTAGGATTGCATGCTTCTAGAATACACAACAACAGTTGTGCAAACAGTGATGCAGAAGCTGTTGCACAGGAGTGACCACTAAGAAAGCTAGAACATTTCACTGTTGGGGTCATTTGTCTGTATTATTTTTAAGGTAATGCCCTAGGTCTTTGGTCAGTTTGGGTGTGATTTGACTTTGTCTAACAAGTAACCTGCCCAATTTAATATTAGAAAAGTATGTCAGACGCTTTCTCTGAATTCTTTTTTCTATTTAAGTGTCCAGAATTCCTTTACTATTAAAAAAATTCTCCAAACTGATTTTTATAAAATCTGTTGAAGTTATTGGCAGGAATTTTTCTGCTCATTATAGTTATCAATAAAATACTTCTAAAAAAGAGCCAGATTCTAAGATTTCAAGATGCAAGAAGTGGATATTACTCCACTTTAAAAAGAGTTAATATTTTTTATGACACTCTAACTAAATGACATTTTCCATAAATTTTAGTCAACTAGATTGGGAAAACTTATTTTTGAATTTGTTGATCTGTTGATTTGAAGGTGGAAAATTAATTTATATTACAGCAATTGAAAAAGAAATTGATTTTAGTGTTTTTATTTTCGTATACTTCTTAATTGTCAAAATTGTAAACTTTATATTTTTTCTGTTCCCTGTTGTCAGCAGACATAATTCTTCACCTAATAACTGCCTAACCAAATTTTTGTTTTACTTTAAATGTGCTGAGGGGGTTAAAAGCTAGCCCAATCAAGTCATTATATAAAAATGTATTGTACCTTTTCTTTTGAAACTTATTCATTAATCTATATATATCTTTTTAGGTAGTATTTGCCTTAAACCAGACCCTGTGGCAGCATGAAAACTACAGAATTGGCATGGGGAATATGCCGTACACTACAGAAGACTTAATAAAACACTATAACTGTGGAGACTTGAACTCTGTCATTTTTAACCAAGACTCAGCCCAAGTGCCGAATCTCGTCAATACCTCGCTCCCACCTAGGGAGCTTTCAACTGCCAAAAATATTGACAATTATTTCCGACAAGAACTTATCTACAAACGAAATGCCCGAATGGCACGGAGAGTAGGACAGCTTTTAAAACAGTACCCGGACAGAAGTTTTTTCTTTGCTTTTGGTGCAGGTAAGATAACTTTTATCACAGCTCTGCTTTATGTTTCAATAAACGGTTGTTGGTCTGTGGTAATAGAATGATTTGTATGTTTTGTAAGAACCCACATTCATTTTTTTGTGAAATATGGTTTGCCTCAACTTAATTCAGATGGAAAATGAGCAGCTTGTTTGTGTTAGGTACACATACCTGCACACAGAAATAGTTCAGTGCACTATTTGCTACATTTAGAAAATTAATTGTCACTATTTTGGTATACCTTCAGACACTAACATTCTAATAAAGTAATAATCACCGCCACAGAGAATCTTATCTGGTTCAAAATAACTAAATATATTTTCTAAGTGAACCAATAAAATACATTAAGATTTCGGGGGTCAGCTCTTCAACAGGTTCATTACAGTTCAGAAACCTGCCAGGATGGGAATCAGTAGTTGGTTCTGACAGATTATGTGTAGCCTTAACAGATAGTCATCAAGTCCACTCTTGGGGAGGTAACATTAAGTGTATCTGCTTAAGTAGTGACTGACCAATCTGGCCACATTTAATGGAATATCTCTCCAGGTGCTCCTAGGCAAAAAATCCTGGGAATTTTTTAAAATCAAACTGAAGGACTGAAAAGTAGATTGTATCAAGGATATTAATTGTAAGGGATAGATTGAAGTAGCATGTTTTTGTAAAAAATATAACTTTTTCTTCCTTTTTTTTTGGGGGGGGGTGTAGATTCCCTCTGTAATGGAAGGATTTAGACTTTGTAATTGCGTTGAAGGTTATCAAAACAAAATAGATGTCAACCATAAATAATCTGATAAAAAAAGGACCAATATTTTATATACACAAAAAATCAGTAGTATGCTTAATGTAAATTTTGGTCAGACAAAATATGTTACATAATATACCTCCTTCCAGAATAGTACTAAGTGAGGATAGGTATGTGTTTACCTGTGCACAGTCACCACAGGGATTGGGAGTGTGTGTGTGTGTGTTCTGGAATCCAAATGAATTGTTTATTTTCCCTTTCGAAATTAGCAAGCTTCTGTTTTCTTAGTAAATATAAGACAAATAGGAACCACCAGATTCAACATAATTAGAATTGTTTTTAAGTACCCCTTTTAGGGCTGCATGCTCTAAGTTGAGAGCATCTTGCAGTAGTGGCATTGACATTCATGATACTGGTAATGTAAGACACTGTTCTACAATTATCTTTTCGTGAGAGTAAAAGCATCTTACTTCTGCGGTATTCAAAAAGTGACACATTTATCAATAAACCAAAATTATTTCCTTGTTCTCTGATTAACTAAAAGATGTATATAAGCCTAGCTGCTGCTAGAAAATCTTTGGAATAGGGGAAATTTAGGGGCGGGAGGTCTGATATAATTATGCTAAGAGGAGTTTGTATTTTCACAAAAACTGGTCATCCTTTCAAAACAACATAGTTGTCAGTTGAAATAGTTTTGCAGGACAAAAATTAGTCATTTAGCAATGGGGAGGCTGACCCTCTTGTTCACCAAGTGGGGACAACATGGTGGGGACAGTGACAAGCTGAGATACAGCTGAAAAGAATGTTGAATTCAAAGTAAACATGGTATTTGGTAATAGGAGCAAGAGTGCATGGGAAATGAGCTCTTGCTGTGCTTGTGCTTTAAAATGATGTGCTAGATATTCATGAAATGGTAGGTTTCTGACGTGAGACATTGTGCAAGTGAAGTCAGGAGAAGAGTATACTGACCTAATGGGTGAAAGTAAAATAACAGTTAACTAGTTTTTTTTTCAGTAATAAAAAATAATTAGAAATTGCAAGGTACTGCGTTTGGTTATGTCAGTTATAATTTGACATTATCATCCAAATTACTGTAAAGAAATGCAAGAAAAATGGTTTTACTGGATAATTGAAATAAATTTATATTAATTGCCTCATTTGTGAATTATTTAATATTTTCTTTCTTTTTTTTCTAGGTCACTTTTTAGGCAATGATACAATAATAGACCACTTAAGAAAGCTTAACTTTGATGTTGAGCATACGCAATCACATGAGACAGTGCAAAGGTATGTAAAAATCTTGAAATAACAGGTGAATCAAAAGTTCTGAGCTTTTGCTAATACCTGTGCATTGTTTTAAATTGAATACAGATTATAAATTGTATTTTACATTCATTTGTATTTAGAATCATAATCAAATCATATTGTTTTGGTGACAGAAAAATTAAACTGACATAAAATATCCAAATAGAAGGTATAAATTTGCATATATTAGTTACCCAGCAGACATTGTCATTTCCATGTTAATACTTGGTGGTCATCAGACTGACCTTATATGCCTGTTGGGAGGGGTCATTGGTGTAAAATACCTGCATATTAAGAAACCAAAGACATTTTTAATGTGTTGCTTTCTTGTTAATGCTCAGTATTGTCTGTATCCAGGGGCAAGTGGCCACTGAATATTATGCAACCTTTTCTGGAGAAAAACATCTGAAAAGTGGCACAAGTGGTGTTTTGCAATTTAAAAGATGCATTATCAGATCATTTCCTGTCCCCCCTGGTTATTTTTTCAGGTGTAGGGTACAGGGTGGCCAGTTGCTCGCCATTATATTTTTATGGCCTGCTTTTTCAATGAAAGTATGCATTAAAATATTTGACTTCACACATTCACACCCAAGGATGTTGTTTCACTCGTGGTCGCGCTGCAAAAATAAGTAGTGTTGCATTAACGCATGTCCCGTCTCTCTCAGCATGCGACAGAAACAAAAACTAAAAATAATATTGACTCCTGATAAAGCTTATTAGGTGCAGAGATGTGGGTACCTCTACACCTCAACATTTTTGAGTGAGAAATTACCCCTTACAAAAGACAAATCTGATATCAAGTTTCAACACCTTCCTAGTTTGACTTCTTTTCACTGTATGTAATACAGTAAAGACTGTTTTCCTAATGTTTCAACCAATACTTGTTTTGGGAAAAAACCCTCCTAAACTACGTCTGAGTTGTTTCAAAAGGTGAAGTATATCTGAAGACACAAAATAAAAGAGGGTCAATATTGAATGAAATAATATTTACCCTCTTCACCCTACAGAGGGCCAATTTAGTGCACTCACCATCTATTTTAAAGTTGATTTTGAGAAATTTTATGGAAAAATATTTAAAGAAGGATAAAGGTGCATGAAGTAGACTTTGCTTAATATATTAAAGGAAATTGAAATTTTTAGATGAAAATAAAATCATTCTGAGATATACTATGAATTAATAATGGCTTTAGGTGTTAAAATGGCTTTTGTATGCATAGAGGTTTTCATTAATAAATACTACATGAAGGCAAGTATAAAATCAAAGAAGATAAATAGTATTGAAAGATGATAGGAAAATATAGCATTGTCCACCTTTGATGTACTTATATGGACTAAAGTAAAGTCTCTGAAACTCAGACTCTACTGGAGCACATAAAGAGACATTTTGTCATGTATTTAAAGGAGCCAAACAATGGACACAAACCTCCCTGAAAAGGTGTGAAATTGTGGAGAAACCCAGGGCCAGGCCTGAAAAAACATCATTGTCTGAGGTGTATTTTAACTGGTGTGTCAACAAGAAGTTAGGTATCAGAGTTCAACACTGAGATCAAAGGCCTTGGTCTGTTGATGATCACCTTTTCACCTTGACTCACTTCAACTTAAAAAAGACCAGTGGTTTGGCTGTAGGGTCAAAGCAAAAAAGTCTCTACAATTTTCCTGGTTCAATTCAAGTTTTCAGATGGGTGTGGTGATGAAAAACAGGGCTGATTTAATGCAGTTTTAGTGTTTGAAGAGTCTGAGAGAATATATCTTGGATTTTTTTATTGATACAATTTTTCAAGTTCTGCTTATTATAGAGGTTTCAAAATTTTGTATTTTCACTCTGAGCACTGCATCATGGTTACCATTTACTTTATTACTATCATATATGAAAAGGGAAGAACAATTCTGTAGGCATGCTTTATTGATTCAAACATAAAAAACTCTAGAAATCATTTTGTACATTAATCAACTTTGCATTAATATTTTTTGTGACTTTTGCAAGTATTAGATTGATTTACATGAAGTCAAATAGCATAGTTAAGCTTCACCTTAAAAAGTTTAATCTCAGACAAACTAGATGCCCTTCTACATTCCTCAATGGTAATTAAACTTCTCATTTGCTACTTTACCATCAAGAGCACACCTTTGGCAGAGCTAAAGATCTACTTATGCATACCATATCAGTGAGGAATGCAACTTAGTTTTTTTCTTATTTCACTGTCTCTTTGATCACAGGTCAAGTGTCATTGCTGGCCTGCTTGGTGACATATTCTCACTGTTGCAGGTCAGCTTACACATTAAAAATGACTTTACTGTTTTTGATGTCCGTTTGTGAGCTAGCTTGCTGTTGCTCACCAATGCTGTCAGATAAGACAGCTGGTCTGTTAGGTGCCTGGTTAAGTGATGATGATGACTGTCATCATCAAGAGAATTTTTCACCCTGAGGTCCAAATAGGCAAAAGCATACTTGTCTGCATTTCTCTTAGAAGCATTCTTTAAGTTGGCTAAATTACATTTATAATTGTTAAATTTTTTTAATGAAATTTGAGGGAATATTTGGAAGTAGAATAATGGGCTGTTTGACAATATGTATTGTAAATGATGACAAAGAAACTAGATTCACCTTCTACTGGAATACTTAACACACACACACACACACACACACACAAATATGGTAATTTTCAAGGTTCTGAATCCCAGGGTGTATATTTTTTGTTTCCTGAGAGTAATTTTCTGGTGCAGTTTTTCCCAGCATAGGTCGGGTGAAGAGGGCCTCATTATCCATCTTTAACATCACATGTGGGGATATTAATACTACAAGGACATCATATTATCAATCTTTTAGATCACACAAGGGATATTAATTGCAAGAATATGTTCTCTTGAGATATCTCTACCAGACTGGTAACTCATCACTCAGTCTTGCCCCATAATACAACCTTAGCTTAGGTACACATAGGGGCCAATGTAAGAAAGAACAATGGAGTCCGTAGACTGTGAACTGTCATATTTCACAGTGCGAGTAACTGTATCCTGTACAATTGGTGTTTATCCAAAATATAATTACATATTTTGTCACTAATTCAGTGGACTGTTTAGAGTGTGACCCCCATCTCCTACACACTGTCTCTTCCATCCCTTTTTAGTTACAATTCATGTATTTAGTTCTTTGATATAAACTAATATAATTGCTATATTTCAGATCTTCAAAAAGAGGAAGATCCAGACCTAACCTCCTACCTGTGGCAGTGCCAGACATGCCTGCAGACTACCCACTCCTGGTGGATCCTAATGTAGACCCATTTGGGAGACACAATAGAAGGTGACTCTAAAATATTTGAACTATTCACAAATAAGGCACTGCTAACTGGTCATAGGTTAATTTGAAAGTATTTGGATATCAGCTATCTACAAAACATGCCACAAATTAGGGTAGCAACCCAGTTTGATATATTTTTGTCCATTCCCTGACCTGTTTTTTACATGAAGAATTCCTGTGTTATTTACAAATTCCAACATTCTTATTTGCAACAGTTGATTAGATTCCATTTGCACAATAAAATTGACAGTTTGTTGCAGGATTGCCCATTCTTTACATTTACACTTTTTTTGCTATTGATTCCCACCCTTTTCAGTTGTCATCCAGTATCTTTATATAAAACAAGCTAATCAATAGACATTATTTGCACTGTTTTATTGACAAATTAGTTCTAGGATGAAAAATACATTGCAAACAGCTTTATAGATTGCAAAACATCCTTGAACAAGATGAAGATTTAAAAGCAGTTTGACAAAACTTCATTTCCTCACCAAATATACTGACATTGATCTTTGAAATTGCTTACAGATTGGTTTAGGAAGGTCACAAATTATGTTTCAACAACTGCAATTTGTCATTTCAGGTCTCGCAAAAGAAAAAATAGACATAGAAAAAAGAAGAAAAGGAGAAAGAATAAAAAGAAAAAGGCCAGCTTTAATGAACTGTGGGTCAGAATTTCAACAACAGAAAGGTAAGTTGCTTATCTTTACATTGCTATGAAGGACAGATTTTTTTGTTTTCCTTTCATTTTTAAACATTTTGATATAAGTTTCATTATAAAACAAAAAAATGAGAGTGTAAATACCAGTTTTAAATTTAATATAGAAACAGAAGAACTTTAATGGTAAAATATTATTCTGAAAAAGAGTTCTTGTTTAACTAAAAGGAAAGGGAAATGAATATAAAAGAAAATCATACTAAATTTTTTCTCTTTCAGTTCCACCACAGAGGCAACTACTTATGATGCTAAGCCAGTCCCTCCCCAAACCACCCCTTTGTCCTTAGATTCATGGTACAACAGTATATCTGCTGCAACAGCCATTCAAAGCAATCCATTGAATCTTTTTGCTGCCACTTTACTCCACCTCTTTTTAATAAGAACTTTGAGATGACAATTAGAACAATAAACCTTGTGTTATGTCTTGATATTTTTACTCTTTAGATAAACGCAGACATGTTCATTAAGTCTCATATTAGTATGGTGGTTTGAGGAAAGACAATTTACCTCAAATTATTTTAGAATTAGTGAAAATAAAATTACGATAGGGACTGCCTAAATTATGTTTATGCTAAAAATACTGTCAATTATGCATTACACATTTTTCAATTTTTACACAAGTACTTTTAATAAGTTTGTAAGCTACATATATTAATGGTGGTATGATGTACAATATAACTTAAGATGGATTCTTTAGACAGAATCATATCTGGAATACTGAGCATTTTCCTAAGCATTTATGCCTTAAACACATACTTGTTTTATTGACAAACTCAAGTGGGGGGAGATGTTCACTGCTCTTCATTATTTGCAAATGGATTACTTTAAGCATGCAAAAGTATTATGAAGAAATCAAAGCTGTAAATGTGACTGTTTATATATTTACCAATTATTGCTAATCTGTATATAGAAAAACATAATTATATATATATATATGTACATATAGTTTTTAATTATTTGAGTGCAAGGAGAGGGCATGGGGAACAGCCACTCATTTGTCTCAGGGGTTCTATTTATAGCTGCTAGAAGTGAATGAAATTTATTTTTGTATTTTTTTGTATATAGCTTGTAAATAGATTCCATCTCAAGTGTGATAGAAAAACTGGCGAGTAAAGTGCCACAGCTATGGCTTCAATATGACAGACACTAACAAATGTTACAAAATGTATCTGTTTAGGCTTTGTTGTATTTTCAATATTGCCTCAACAGAAAACTTCAAAAGTGATGAATGTTGGGGATATTGAATGATTATGTTGAAGAGCTGATTTCTTTAAGAGAAAATTAATTTTATTTTTCACAAGCAGTTCCATATGAACTAGTTTTGGTGTTGCTCAAAAAAGACCAACTGAGATTTTGCCTAAAGTGATTTATTTGATCAACTTCATCTGTAACACAACCGCATGATAAATACTACAGATACCTCTGTAGAGAAAAAACAGTGAAGAAACAAAATAAAAAATGATACTTCAATGATTTTTGTTATTGATCGGAAAACATTATTACCTAGTAATCATAGTTCAACCTGTAATACTCAGATATCTTAAAAGATCAGATTCATAGCTGTAAAATATTTTTCATAAGAATAAGCATTATTAAAATCTTTATTAAATGAAAATCAATGCAGTTGTATGTTGGAACTTTAAAGGAAAACATTCTTTTAAAACATTATTAAAATTTAGTACATATTTATTCAGAATAAATACATTTTGGTAATTATTGGGCAAAGGATGCAAAAATATGAAAAACTGACCAAAAACTACAATGTATAATTTTTCATTTAGGTTGCTTTTTTAATTTGACCTGATTTTTTAACAAACAAAAGCTCCCCCTAAATTTGAAAACAAATGTGGCAAGAGCAATGGTAGTGGGATACCATGGACAAACATGGGTATTCATACCATTTATAAAAATTAATGTATTCATCACATTGTCTACTTGCATACAAAATAATGTTGCATAGATAAATAATGTGACCAACCCACAAGCTTTCAGATTCTCAGACAAGTGAAAAGTGTCAAGTTTTTCTATCTTCCAGTCAGAACCCTTTCTCAGTTTCCTCTTTCGTGTCCATCACTCTGATCCAGAAGTTTGCAATCCACTTTTCACCTTTCACCACAGGGCATCCACCATGCCATGTAAATCTGTCCACCTCACCCAACCAGTCAGTCTTAGGATTTATGAAATGATTATACCAGATAACAGCTTTGCCCTTCTTGGGAGGAACTTTGAAATTTGCTTTGTGGCAAGATCTAAATAGATTGATGTTTCCTGATGATCTTAATACCTTAAAAAATAAAAGGGACACCAGAAGGCTTAAAACAGGAAGAAGAATATCAATATAAATGGTATATAAATTTTATTGTATGCAGGGTGCTACTGATGTGAACTACAACAATATGCAATGTAACAATTAATGGTAAGAACACACACCAGACACAATGGGAGTAATCATTCAGTGATAGTACAGTCTTGTGACATAGCTGATAATCAAGCAAGTTGTGAGATTTTGAATGATTTAGAGGAGAGTAGGGTCAGAACTATATGGCACACTATAGCAACTGCAGTGAAACAATAAATAAAACAAACTTTATCCACAGTTTTTTTTCTGGTAGTTCTCTTTAAAGTCCAGAAAAATTACAGCCTTTGGCACAACAGTGAGTATTCACCATGTTTAGCATGCTACTTTTAGATTGCTTTGTGAAAATACATTTCAAGCTCACAGATTTTGACTTTCAGAGATAAAAGGTAGCCTAAAACCTTGCACGGCTTGTTTTCTAGTCTTGTATGCCATCATACAGTGTCTACAGTTTTGTTTTAGGATGGGACATTGCACATAAAAGCAGATGCTAATTCAAATCTTTTAACCAAAATTTTCATCTTAAAAATACACAAAGTTTACCTCTTCATCTAATGTTATATTTCCTGCCACTGGAAATGCGGTTTCTCCTCCTTCTTCAACATCACTGAGATAAAATAAGATTGTCATATACCTAGAAATACGAAAAAAAAGACGTACAAAAAATATCCAAAAATATCCAGTTACACAATCCCATATTGTTTTTTATATTATGTTGGCTACACTTCTGCAATATTTTTTTTTCATTTTAGATTCATGGCATTCCTCTCTCTTTTTCAGTCTTTGGTCAAACAGAAATTGCCCAAATATATGACAATTTTTTTATTATAATTATCTGACCAACAACCCATAGTTTAATTTTTGTAGTGGATTAGGAATACCTGCATATTCTGCAATTCCCCTTCCACCTAGTGGTTTCTGTACAGCAAGGAACCTTGGTATTCAATGGAGTGGAGTCTAAGTGGGCATTATAGTGTCCCTTCAAACCATACTTGACAACCTACAGAAATAAAGTAAGATAAGAGTTGCTGCCATTCTGGAATTACCTCATAAAACTTGAACACAGCATTTTAACAAATAATACCTTAAATCAAATTCATTTAAGCATGTTTTTTACCTGTACATGACTCCTCTTTATCAAGGTTTCAGGAAGCTTTGTTAACTTTTGAACTCTAAAAAATAAAAAAGTACAGTACACCTATTTAGTGTATGTTTTGACAAACAACAATGCCCACTTGACCTGACATATAACAATGCTCCTAGAAATAATTATCTAAATCAAGTCTGGTTTGCCACAAAAATTCTAATAAGATGCCAAAGCAATGAACAATGTTGAAAAAAAGGGAATCATATTCATTCTTTGACTTTTTTGAGGTTCTATGTATAACTGCATCTCACAATAAAATCTGTGGTCTAGTCACACAGCTATGGGCATTGGACCTTTAAGGCTGCGTTCACATGAAAAATCTATTTTCTAAAAATCTATTTGCGGTATCTTGTGATCACGGTCTATGCCCTGAATACCCCATGGCGTAATTACGGGCAGCGCGAGCCAGTTGCTTCCAAAGCTGTAATTAATTCTCGGCGCTGCCAGTAATTATGCCGCGGGGTATTCAGGGCACAGACTGTGATCACAAGATACCGCAAATAGATTTTTAGATTTTTAGAAAATAGATTTTTCATGTGAACGCAGCTTAAGTCAATGACAGATTCAAATATTATTTTAGAATTTCTTATATAATTATGTGTATGGTAAAACAGGTAATACCTCAATTGCACATGCTGGAAAACTTCATCTGTTGAAAAATCCGGCCTTAACCACACTTGTTCACTAAAGCGGGACTTCTTCTCTGGGTACTGTATCATTTTTTTCTGAAGATATTCCCCCATATCTGCTGGGCTTGTTTTCTGGATCTCATCTGGTGTGATTTCATCTTTAAAGTGTGAAGTACATCATAATATAAATATTTATTTTTATCACATTTACAAACTTTTAAAAACAGTTGAATTAAAATTTTTCTAGTGTCATTTGAACAAAATTTTAATTCTTAATTGGAGATAAAATGCTTGCCAAAATAATGGATACAAACTGTCATGATCTTGGTCCATGTCTAAGTCCGTGTACCTGCAAGAGAAATAACAGTAAACTTACTAAGTTATTATAGAAATTATGTCAATAAATCTCTGAGAAGCATTTTATACATGCATTTACTGTAAAGTCATGCTTATCACATAATAGTATATTTTGTAAAAATAACATTTAATCAGAAGTTGTAACTGATGTTTGAAACTTTAGGAAAAAAGTGATAAGAGGTACATGTATTTAGGAACAGAATAGCAAAAACAAACAATAAAAATCACAGAAAGCATAAATGAGCTTGTTTGCTTTTTGTCTATTCTGACCTACATTTTTCTTATATCNATTTTTTTATTATAATTATCTGACCAACAACCCATAGTTTAATTTTTGTAGTGGATTAGGAATACCTGCATATTCTGCAATTCCCCTTCCACCTAGTGGTTTCTGTACAGCAAGGAACCTTGGTATTCAATGGAGTGGAGTCTAAGTGGGCATTATAGTGTCCCTTCAAACCATACTTGACAACCTACAGAAATAAAGTAAGATAAGAGTTGCTGCCATTCTGGAATTACCTCATAAAACTTGAACACAGCATTTTAACAAATAATACCTTAAATCAAATTCATTTAAGCATGTTTTTTACCTGTACATGACTCCTCTTTATCAAGGTTTCAGGAAGCTTTGTTAACTTTTGAACTCTAAAAAATAAAAAAGTACAGTACACCTATTTAGTGTATGTTTTGACAAACAACAATGCCCACTTGACCTGACATATAACAATGCTCCTAGAAATAATTATCTAAATCAAGTCTGGTTTGCCACAAAAATTCTAATAAGATGCCAAAGCAATGAACAATGTTGAAAAAAAGGGAATCATATTCATTCTTTGACTTTTTTGAGGTTCTATGTATAACTGCATCTCACAATAAAATCTGTGGTCTAGTCACACAGCTATGGGCATTGGACCTTTAAGGCTGCGTTCACATGAAAAATCTATTTTCTAAAAATCTAAAAATCTATTTGCGGTATCTTGTGATCACAGTCTATGCCCTGAATACCCCATGGCGTAATTACGGGCAGCGCGAGCCAGTTACTTCCAAAGCTGTAATTAATTCTCGGCGCTGCCAGTAATTATGCCGCGGGGTATTCAGGGCACAGACTGTGATCACAAGATACCGCAAATGGATTTTTAGATTTTTAGAAAATAGATTTTTCATGTGAACGCAGCTTAAGTCAATGACAGATTCAAATATTATTTTAGGATTTCTTATATAATTATGTGTATGGTAAAACAGGTAATACCTCAATTGCACACGCTGGAAAACTTCATCTGTTGAAAAATCCGGCCTTAACCACACTTGTTCACTAAAGCGGGACTTCTTCTCTGGGTACTGTATCATTTTTTTCTGAAGATATTCCCCCATATCTGCTGGGCTTGTTTTCTGGATCTCATCTGGTGTGATTTCATCTTTAAAGTGTGAAGTACATCATAATATAAATATTTATTTTTATCACATTTACAAACTTTTAAAAACAGTTGAATTAAAATTTTTCTAGTGTCATTTGAACAAAATTTTAATTTTTAATTGGAGATAAAATGCTTGCCAAAATAATAGATACAAACTGTCATGATCTTGGTCCATGCCTAAGTCCATGTACCTGCATGAGAAATAACAGTAAACTTACTAAGTTATTATAGAAATTATGTCAATAAATCTCTGGGAAGCATTTTATACATGCATTTACTGTAAAGTCATGCTTATCACATAATAGTATATTTTGTAAAAATAACATTTAATCAGAAGTTGTAACTGATGTTTGAAACTTTAGGAAAAAGTGATAAGAGGTACATGTATTTAGGAACAGAATAGCAAAAACAAACAATAAAAATCACAGAAAGCATAAATGAGCTTGTTTGCTTTTTGTCTATTCTGACCTACATTTTTCTTATATCTTCATGGTCTAGATAAACATCAAAACTATTTTCTATGGTTAGCTTCATCTGGAATGCAAAGTGCAAAATATCAAAAGAACTATAGACTTGTTGAGCATATGAATCAATTCATTTATAATTGTTACAAGTGTGACAAAATATTCACAAGCTAAGATGTGTACGTATGTTGATAAACTTTTTCATGAAGGAGGTTAGCCAATTTTAGTTAAAAATAATGATGCAAGATACACATCACCAACTGAAAGGTGTTTCATATCTTTGTTACAAACCTCATCTAGGCTAAGTCTCCTGTTTCCATCCTGGTCAAATAAAGTGAACGAGTTTTTATTGGCTCGGTCACTGTGAGTTTTGCTGGTTTGCAAACCTATGTTGTTAGCAAGGGCTATGAAATGGTCACTTTCACTTGTTGTCAGGAAGTCCACAATTTCTAAAATACAAATGTTCACAATATTTGCATAATCTATAAATTCAAATGAGAAAACTTAAGCTACAAAAATTCTGCATAATATATCATATTTATTTTTATTGTCTCAAATGCAATTCAAATTAAAAAATTACTACCATAAATATTCTTCTAAAAAATAAAATAAAATATGAAATAAGCACTCCGTTTTACCAAATACCAGTGGCTTCATACTAAGAGTCTTCAACTGCAATGATCTTCCTGGTTCTATGTCCAAGGATGTTACATACCCCTCCTGGTCATAAACAAAGAGGGATGTCAAACAGAAATTCATGATTGAAAAAAAACAAATTAAACTTACAACGGATTATATCTCAGCTCCAAGGTTTAATTGCTAGGCCCCTGCAGTAACAGCATGTGTGGAGGCAGGGAGACCATCAGAAATCAGCGACTTCACTTTTGATCTGTGATCAGCCATATTTAGTCGGCAGATCAGTAAGTACTCATATCATCCATTATGAATGGGGCCTTTATATAGGCCCAAAGGATCAAAGGTCTAAACATTCTCTGATCCCAAACCTTTTGAAATTGTCCACAGGTATATTGGTTTGATCTCAAATGGCAGTCATTACTAAAAAAAAAAAAAAAAAAAAAAAAAAAGCAAATCCCATCAGTGATGTTGTCAAAAAAAAATCTTTTGAAGTAGATGTAATTTATTCCAAACAATTAAAACTTTTTCATTCTTTAAACCAATGAACTTTCAGACTTATGAGACTTTGCATTGTCAGGCACTCTCATCTACCTAAACATGCAACAGTAAGATGACAAGGAAAGAAAAGGCACATATGAGGGTAGGGAATACCTTTTGTGTTCTGTGTGACTGGCCTTATTTTTCGAGCGTGATGCATTATTTGAGCCCAATATTCTGCATGGAACGCTATTCAGGAATTCTTGGTGACTGGTGATTGGCCTGAACATATCTTGGTGATTGGTGATTGAGCTGTTTTAATCATGGTGATTGGTGATTAAGGGGGGGGGGGG
>NW_019775466.1:131142-181020 GCF_001039355.2 Lingula anatina | reverse complement strand
ATGTTTGGGGGGTGTTGGGTTTTTTTATTGGTGGGGGGTGGGGTGGGGGGGGGGGGGGGGGGGTATTCCCTACCCTCACATATGCTGGTATATTGATTCAGAAAAAAATGTTTTCAGGTTGGTAATAGTTAGAAAGTTATAAAATTTACACTATGACAAATGTCTTCCTTATTTAATCTATCTATGAATATCTTTAAAAATATTATATATTTTATATATTTTCAATAAAATTAAATAATAAGTGGATTTTATCATTTTTAAAATAATTATAATAATATTGACCAGATGAGAACGATATGGGCCTAACAACTTTTTGTCTGCCAAAACAATAAATTAATTTACCTCAACACCATCAAGCCTTGTCAACTCAAGTTGCCCTGGTTCACCAACAACTACATTTTCATCACAATGTACACCATCCACAGCCTTTGAACAGGTGCCCCTGGGTGCCTTATTTTCTGCCGTGGGCTCATTTATACAAAAAGACAGACTATCCACCATCAACACCAAGATGGATAACCATGCCCTTCCTGTCATATTAAAAGAAATATTATTTTACCCCACAGATGTCAGTACGCTTGCAAAACGTTAACGTTATCATGATAAAAAACGATAATCCAGTGTGTCATCTTCTGGTAGGCTACAAACTGTTACCGGAAGGGAAATCCGAGCCTCATTTTCGATCGTCTGTCTGTTCGTCATTGTGTACATGTGAGTACTTGCAGTTGAAGCCATGTGTTGTTTTCCTGGTTTCTGGACGTAAAAATGGGTTCGCCAAGTCGAATTTTTTGTGGATATCGAGCCCTAGGCTTCAATAGCAATCATGTTCCTCTAGCCGTGCGATATCACCAGAAACATAAAGAGAATTATGTCGTGACTTGTGTCGGAAAAGCATTCCATACTTACAACGTAAGTTGTTGAAGTACTGTAGAAGTTGTAGACAATATACATAATACCCCATTGTTTTGGTGATGATGTTGATATATATTTTTGTTTTAATCTGCAGCTTCATTTGGCAGCATCTGTCATTAGTAGAAACATTTCTGTGATGCCGGTTACATGCCTTTTCATTTGAGAAGCATACTACAGAGTTTACCCTTTTTATGTTTCCTTTCAAAACATAACCTGCACTTAAGTTCTTTATAACTTTCTTTAATATTTTATGTCAGGCAGGATTAAAGTGATTTGTTACAATAATCCTATTTTGCTATCATTTTATTTCCAGTGTTCCAAACTAGGAATTGTGAGTGTTAGTAAGTATATTATAAGAACTTGAATGTTATTATATTTTAGACCTGTGCATTGGCAGAAATTGTATGTGGTTCTTTCAATTATTTCTTACATAAGTGTCTCTAACTCTGCTCATACTTTCTTGTTTAAGTCTGCTTATTGGTGGTATATAGACACTTCCCTGGGGTAGCGCTAACACTCGCCAATTTAGCCAAATGCTAAAACTGACTTAAATTGGCTAAACAAAAAGGGCTTAATTTGACTTGTTTTAGTTAAATTATAGCCATTTGGATAGCAAATTGACAAAAAAGTGGTGATTTGGCTGAGTGAAAAAAATTGCTAGCGCTACCCCAGCTTCCTTTGGTGTCTGTTCAAGATTTTTCTTTATGCTTATTTATGAGCATATACGTTTTAATGATCAATAATCATAATTCATAATCAAAAGTAATGTTATATTTGCTGAAGATACTATTGAAAATAATTTTAAAAAGAGAACATTTATTAAAAATCATTGATGTGTTTTTCTTTTAAGTCAGTGTCTTATCGTTAAAAATTTTAGGCAATTCTCATCCAGATGATATAAACTGCCTTGCTGTAGATGCCTACCTTGTCTTTACTGGATGTAAGAATGTCATTAGGGCCTTCACAAGAGGAAGGGAGGTAAATGGCTGCTGATAACCTGCTTGTGACCTTCACTAAACATAGCTGTTGTGACATCAAACTGTTTCTCTGTGCACATCTTCGGTCTCTTAAAAGGACAATGTAAGATTCCAATAATATGATGTGTGTCTCAAAAGTAACGGGGCTGGTATCACAAACAATTTATTATTATAGCAAACTGCATCACTTCCCCTTTGAAGTTCTCTTCAGGTGTAATGCACTTTTCTACATTTCTCTGTTGCACCTCTGTGCACTGCTGGAAAGATTCATCAGGGATGACCCTGCCCTTCAGCCCCTTCATTCTTGAGCTCTTGCTGACATCCAGGCCTTAAAAATGGGCCCCCTTGATAACCTTCTTGGTGAATAAGAACATAATGGTGCATTAAACTAAACTGTATTATTTCTTATGAAATTTATAATAATTATTATTCCTTTTTTTTTCAGTTAACTGTATATTTAAATGTTTATCAAGTTGCCGATACTGCCCATCATATGATAAATTGACATTGGTGTCTCATTTAGGTATCTCACACTTATGAGGGCCACGAGAGCAATGTGATCCTTCTCTTGCCATTTGGTAACCATTTAATATCAGTTGATGAAGACAGTTATGTTAATATATGGGATATTCAAAGTGAAGGTAGGTGTGAAGGAAGTATTTAGTGTTTTTTCTATCACTTGAGAGCAACATGCATTTTGAATGCATGTATGGCTGTCGTTAATTACAAAATTAGATTGGCATAAGGAGTTATACATATTCTGATATCCAGATATTTTTTTACGGAATGTAAAAATATGTTATTTATTTTTTTAGATTTATTTTTTGATATATCTTTGTATTTTAGAATTATACTTAATTATTTTTTAAAATTTATTTTGTGATATATCTTTGTGTTTTAGAATTATACTCTTCCCTTGGTTTTGAGAAGGAGGTGTTTGCCATCACAGCTGCATTTCACCCTAGCACTTACCTGAACAAGATCCTGCTTGGCAGCAAGCAGGGCGCTTTACAACTGTGGAACATCAAAACTGGGAAACTGATCTACAGTTTTACAGGGTGGAAACAAGCTGTTACTGTTTTAGAACAGGTTAGCCCTTGGTCAGACAAAATAGGCATTGAATAGCAATTCATCCCAGACATTTATTTGATACGTACTGTAAATTACATTCTGATTAAAAAATTATTATAGACATTAGTAGTAGATTTTAAGATTTATACACTAAATCTTAAATAAGGTAAGAATTTTTTTCCGATAAAGCAAAATTTCTATAATGAACAATTACAGTGGTAAATTTCTGTTAATTTAGCTCTTTTTCATTGTATTCTAAATTAATTGTAAAGACTGTAAGTACAATCTGTTTATTCATTGTTCCAGAAGTTTTAGAATGTCATATAAACATTAACACTGGCAAATACACTTTTAGCATGTTTTGTAACATGCTCTTTTCATTTTAGGCCCCAGCCGTAGATGTGGCTGCTATTGGTTTAGCTGATGGACAAGTAATTCTGCATAATTTGAAATATGATGAGACTCTGATGAAATTCATGCAGGATTGGGGTCCAGTTACTACTGTGGCATTCAGAACAGGTGCTGAGATAAGATGAGGAAATATTTAAAGTCCTTTTTACATCCTAGAGTTAATGAAAGTACAGTCAGTGGTTTGTTGGGTGACACGGTTACATGGGTGGTGGTAGTGGTTGATACTTCAGAATCAACAAACAAGAAAAATCTGAGTCAGATGTCTATGCTATAACATGCTGCCCAAGGTGATCTTAAACCTCATATGCTGTAGTTATATATACATTCACTAGTTCTTGGTTTCCTATTGAAGATGGCTCCCCAGTAATGGCGACAGGCAGTGTGGCAGGACACATTGCCTTGTGGAACCTGGAGGAAAAGAGGCTGCTGAGTCAGATGAGAGGGGCCCACAGTGGGTCTGTAACAGGAATGAAATGTCTTCCATCAGAACCCCTAATGGTCACCTCGTCTGCAGATAATTCACTCAAGGTAATTTTTTGTTGTTCATTTTCAGATATGATGTGTTGTCGTGATTATTATGCCAGACCAGGCAAAGTAGTTACTATCAATGTGGACATGTTTTACTTAAAATTATATTGCCATTTTGTATATTAAAAGGGTAAATATTTTAGTGATTAAACAATATTAAAATGTTTTGTTTTCATATCATAGAAGTGTCTTAACATATTGTTTGAATACACTTTTCAATGTAGGTGTGGATATTTGACCAGCCAGATGGTGGAGGAAGGTTGCTAAGACAACGGACTGGGCACAGTGCCCCTCCTTCAAAGGTCCGTTTCCATGGCAATAATGGGCAGAATATCCTGAGTGCAGGTATGTACAAAGATTAAGTGTGGGTAATGTTAATTTAAACATATTTCCTTATCTATTTACAATAACTTTAATTATCATACACTGTTTTCTACCAGATTGGGTCTATTTATTTATTTATTTATTTTTTTTAATTTGATGCAAACTAGGGGAACATGTGAAGTATGCTGCATATTTTAAAAATTGTATTCATTCAGGTCAGGATAGTACTCTGAGGTCATTTTCAACAGTGCATGACAGGCACAATAAGAGCCTGGGAAGAGCATCATATAACAAAGCAGAAACCAAGAAGACTGGGTTAAAATTGGATCAACACATGATGCCTCCCATCACAGACTTTGACTCAGGTGCTTACTAGGATGAAATAGCAGCATGTGAAATGTTAAGCTTGAAATTGTGTTTGTATTCTGTTGTATAAAATGTTTGTTGTTATAAAATTCTTAACGAATGGTTAACTCACAGATTTTGCATCAATTCCCAGAAATATATGTACTTACTTACTTTTGGTTACTTATGGTGGTTTTGTGACATGGGCCACAGCACGTCCTTTTTGTCAGACTCTGGACTTAGTGGTGCCTGTGACTTTGGAACTTCATGCAATGGATGATAGTTATACCTTACACCACATTCAGGTGACAAATTGTGCCAGAGCTCTCGAATGTAACATATTGCAGTGTAAGAGTTGTTGTTTATTTAAATTTCATTTCAGAGATATCCCGACAAAGTGACTGGGATAATATACTTGCCTGCCACAGAGGTCTTGGAGAAGTGACCACATGGAATTACCAGAGGTCATCAATGGGCAAACACAGGCTGGCACATCAGAGACTGACCAGTAAAGAACATGGTGGGACAGTGGCACTGGTACGTATAAGTTTTTGAGTATACCATTGTTTTAGAGATAAATATGTTATAGCAAGAGGATAATATGAAAAAAATGGTGTTTTTTTCTAATTGTAACTGTGTGACAGTGTGTGTTATAGATATGTTTGTAATAAACTAAGGAATAAGTTAATTTTCAATATATTGTGACCATTTTAATTTAATGGTCTTTATTCTTAAAGTAAAAGAATATGCAGGTATCGAATTATATGGCTCATTTGTATGTCCATCAAATGTACGTATTCTAATGTATTTTCAATTTCTCCTAGTGTGTATGCCTGACATCGTGTGGCAACTTTGGTTTGATAGGGTACAGCTCAGGCCACGTGGATGTCTACAACATGCAGTCAGGACTACATAGAGGTTCTTATGGCAATCCTACTGGTAAGGTTTTCTGTTCAGTTGTTACTTTCTATTCTTTTGTTGTTGTCTCCCTACATGGTTATTTTAGTGCGCATGTTTGTGTGTGTGTGTGTTTATATAGGTGTAGAACAAAAATGTTTTACTACTTGCAGGATATATCACCATGTTAACTGTTGGTTATGATTGATGCCAAACATTAAAAAAAAAACAATAGACAAATGGGACTTGCATAGCAAGCCCCATTATAGCACTAGCAAAGGTGTTAGGGTGAAACTGGTTTAAACACGTTTGTGATGTTCTGTACTTGCAAAATTCTAAAGACAGGATGGAACTCACTATTGATTTCAGATGAATTTGCTTTATTGTTTTAGCCCATGATGGTGCTGTAAGAGGAGTAGCTGTAGATGGTCTGAATCAAGTCACAGTAACAGCAGGAGCAGATTTCACAATTAAATTCTGGAAGTTCAAGCAAAAGCAGTTGTTGGAGACACTCAAAGTGGAAGCACAGGTTGCCAGTATTTTATTACACAGAGAAAGGTAAGGTGTTGTTTTTGGCAAATATGATGCTATCTCCATGAATTATAAATAGATTTTAATCCTGACCTTATAAGAGACACAGGTAGGCACTTGAAAAAATGGTACAGT
Organism: Lingula anatina; assembly: GCF_001039355.2. The sequence goes on along the minus strand of NW_019775466.1, from coordinate 174,889 downwards.
CTGAAGCTTATATTTGTGCATTTACAGGGTAATTTTTTAAAACAAAGATACTTTATAAAAAATAGCAAAAGTGGTTTAATTTGTTTCCAGCTGTATGTTAGCTGCAGCGTGTGATGATTTCAGCATATCTATCATAGACATTGAAACCAGGAAAGTAGTGAGGCGCTTTGAGGGGCACACAAATAGAGTGAATGACATGGTGAGGGTCACAAAACAAACAGCCACAAATGTATGTGGATGCGTGAAATTGTTTTAATGACATCTTTGATAAAATAATGTTTCTTTTATGTCTAAATTGAAATGTGTACGATAACACATTCCATGTTTTGTAATTTAAGTAAAAGAATTGCTTTTTCTACTTGAACCTAAATATTGGCAGTTTTTATATGAAAATAAACAAGTGTTCTTTTGTACATGTGGCAATAGCACTATGAATATGCAATAAAATGATTCCAATATTTGTATACAATAGACTTTTAGTCCAGACTCCAGATGGTTGGTCACTGCCTCAATGGATGCTTTGGTCAGGACATGGGACCTTCCAACTGGACGGTAAGGGATGATAAAGACTATGGTAATGTCATATCATGTTACTTCTGTGAAAATAACAGTGGGTTTTTGATGATACTCACGTAAGATATTGCAATTAATTGCAAGTGATTATGTTTTTGAGTTCATTGACATTGATTCATATATTTGACTTTTGCAGTGTTAAAACTTGACATGATCATGATCTCTTGTTTATATTTTTCCTCAATTTTTTTTATTGTATCATTTAAATTTTTAAAAATCACTGTACCTCTTTGCACAGGTTATTAGATTGCTTTGCATTAGATGCCGCAGCGACCAGTCTGACCATGTCCCCTACTGGTGACTTTCTGGCCACCACCCATGTAGATGACCTAGGGATATATCTGTGGTCAAACAAGACATTGTACACACATGTCCCTCTCAGGCCACTGCCTAGTGACTTTGAACCAGTCACAATGGAGATGCCATCCACCAGCAGAAAGTCTCAAGGTAATACATGTGGAAGTAATGCACTTATAATTTAGTAAGAATGAATTTGGTTGGTGAGAATGATTTCTGTCAAGTTGATCAGTGTGTGGGTTGTAAGAAATTCAAAATATTATATTATAATATAATCTTCAGTCACTTAGAATTTTTTTAAAATCATTAGATGATGCTTACAACAACAGTTAATTTAAAAAGTGCACATATTTTACCATATACTGTGTTTCTCTGTTTTTGTTTTGATCGTGTTTTTTTTTTTTTTACAAAAATGCCAATTTATATCAAGGTGCTCCAGAAGAGAGAGAGGAGGATGTAGAATATGTGACATCAGATTTCAAATCACCAGCCCAGATATCGGATGAGTTGGTCACTTTGTCACTTCTTCCCAACTCTAGGTGGCAGAATCTCCTCCATCTTGACATAATCAAGGTACACTACATCTTTATTTATATATATAACATTTTGTTTGATGAGGTGTTGACATGCTAGTCCTTTGGAACGTGATCATATATAAGAAATTACTTTAGAGTATTTTGGAAATATCAAACCCTGAATAACATTAACAAGCAATTTTATAGCAGTTCAGAGCAGCATTCTTTTTTAAAATCATTTTTCCAAAGGCCTATAACAGATTTTCTCAACTTAAAGGTGATATATTGATTAGACCTGAACTATAAATTTTGAATATTTCAGAGTACCTCCCTCTTCCCAAAAATTATTTTTGTCAGGTTATATAAGATTCTCTTATGATGATTATTTGTGTTTGTAGCAAAGGAATAAACCCAAAGAACCACCCAAAGTGCCCAAATCTGCCCCGTTCTTCCTCCCTACTGTACCAGGACTGGAGTTCAAGTTTGCACCAGCAGATGAAGGAATTGTTGCTAACAAGGTTATTGTATAGAAAGTGGAGTCTGTACCTGTATGAATTTGAGGCTTGAAATGTATAGAGGTCCAGATATGTAACGTAATTCATATCAAAGAATTTCAAATGATTATATCTTGACTTATTTTTGAGATTGCAGTTCTTTTGTCCAAGGTAGTATCATAAACAATTATAATGAGTAACTTAAAAGTCATTAATCATTGAAAGATAATATATTGGTCAATGTGAAGTGTTTAAATTTGTGACTAATTACACACGTTTTTCTACATAATTTCTAACTACCTTTCAGGAGGGTTCTCATATTTCCAAACTCACAGAAACTCAAAACTTGACAGAATTTGGAAAATTGTTAAAGATGTCAGCATCAAATGGGAACAGTAAGTTCTTTTTTATTCAGATCACCATTTTGAATAACTACATCAGCAAAGACATTTTATTTATTTAGCTTTTTTGATTGGTGAGGGGGGGGGGAGAGAATGGTCAAACTGATATGGAGAGGGTATATATTGTTTACAAATTTGGAGAAAGACTAACTGTTCATCTATCCTATCCAGGTACTAGTCTGCTACATTATCTCTGCTGTTGAAATCAACAACTTTATATCAGTAATGATTTCAGTCCCAAACGTTCTATCTTCAAAGGCAATTATCTCCATTTTAGCATCAGAAGTACTGTCCAAGCTGAAGGAGCTCAGTCCTGCAGCCATTGACGTAGAGTTAAGGGGTCTGGCTCCAGAGGCAGGGGGGTCTGTAGCCCTGATGGTGCAGTTCCTGAAGTTCATCAGCGATGTTCTGGATTCCAAAAAGGACTTTGAACTTGCACAAGCTTATCTGGGTTTATTTCTTAAGGTTTGTGTTAATTATGTTATGGGAAGGTTTACCAAGAGTTTTAAGTTACTGATCTTCAAAATTACTGTGATTAAGATACACATACACTACTGGAAATTCTGATGTTTTACAACTATTTTTGTGTTTTGTGAGATTTAACACTTTCACAACCTAGCTGCAATTCAAATCTTATTGTTATGTTTCATTGATTTTTATATTCTATTTTCAACAAAATATGCATGATTTAAGACTAAATAGGTAAATTTCATTCTAATTACAGCTGCATGGGGAGTTGATTGCTAATGACCAGCAGTTACTAGAGCAAGCCCAACTACTAGGCAACAGCCAGGCGCAAGCTTGGAAACATTTACAAACTATGTTTAACCAAAGCTTATGTTTGGTGAACTATTTAAAAAGTGCAACATTATGATAATTGTTTTACCCCTTTATTTTTCAAATACACATGCCCATTAGTTAAAAATGAAGAACGAAGAAGGGTTGTGGTGTATTCATATAAATCATGCAATATAGAAAAAACTTTGAAACTGTTTTTTTTTCATTTAACATCATGCATCTGTAAAACTCATTTAGGGAAAGTAAATAAAGAAAAAAATGCACCAATTTCTAAATGTAGACATGTTTTTTATTTAACATCAAAAATATTTTGGTGCAGTATAATCCAGTAAGCATTCAGAATAATCTGACTTTAACCTCTCAGTTGAGGTGTAAATGGGATAAGCTGCAATACACATGAAATTAGTCTCTAGTGTTATTTGATTAGTATGTCTTGATTACTATACAGATCAAATTTTAATAACACTGGAATCTGAATATTAAAATTGGCTAAACTGTCCAGTTTTTATCATCCCTGTTGTAACAGGTTGTTACCATTAGAAATTCCTATCACACAGCAGGCCAACCTTGGTCCAGCGTTGCCGCTCAGGCTACTTCCCTTGTCCCCTCCACGCCCCAGATCATCTTCACTGGCATGAATCTGGTAAATAGTATATAGTTCTTGTAATGAGAAGATGACACGGTGTACAGACTGAGAGTGTAATATCACGTTATGTCTTTACATTAAGGGCATATTAATGTTTTGTATTCTGAAATCCCCATTTCAAATTTTTTATGAAGTTTCACTTAGATGACATTAATTTTGTCTAAGCCCTTGTTTTTGTTTTTATAAGATGCGGTGTTCGGTACTTGCTTATTATTTATATTGGAGACTACTCACAACAATGGCCCTTCCAATAATAGTGTTTGGTCCCCAAAGTGAAGCAACAGAGTCCAAGAAAGCTGTTACAACATTTCCATCAGAATCTCTTTCTACGTTTCCCCAGTCGCCTACATGCCTGACAGAAATAAAAAAAATGAGATAACTAAGCAGCAGGTTAATATTTTTTTTGCTAAATGATATATTGACTTTTGAAAGGACGATCATTGAACACGTTTCCTAATGTGCGTATTGTATTATCTTTCTATATTACTATGACTTAACAAATAAGATTCGGAAAATAAAGGTAATGTTGGTAACTGTAGTATTGCTTATATATTGCTATGTCCATACCTTTTGTTTGGCAGGTCAGTCGGGGACCCATGTCGTACATTTGCTGGGTTAAAGTGACCCCCGGTAGAAGCGCACCCGTCGCTCAAATCACCGTATGTATGGACGTGAAGACCATGTTTTAAGCTATTGCCCTCTGTTGGCAGTCCAGAAATATTTACTCGGACTTCGAGCAAGTTTCCCTTCAAAATACAAGAACATGTTTTAATAAAACGCCTTTCATGTTTGGGCAATATCAACCGAAATCTGCTTGAAATTTTGACAATTTTACTGGCAATGATTTAAGCAGTTCATGAGTTAAAGGCATTTTTGTTCAGAGAGCATTAGATAAATACCCACTCTTTGAACAAGGTAGATGTCTCCACTGATGCCGTGTTTAACACCCGTGTTTGGTCTCATATCGCAGTGGCCAACAGTGTACATGCGAGCCAGCTGTTGGGGAGACAGATAAGGGCGTAGGCCTGTCAAAAGAGGAATGCTCCTGCATTTATATTGATACTTGAACAACGGCGTGCAGTACACAGAAGCAAATGGAGAAATGCATGTACATGTTCTTGTTAAAACAAGAAGATGGTATTATTCTCGAACCAAAACATTTGTAACTACCAAAATAATTTATCCTGTTACAATACTACATCATTAAATGTGTAGAGTTAAAAAGGGAAGGCAAAATTAAAATAATGAACACAGCGTACTTTCCAAAACGGGTGGCTTGCACACTTTTCCTTTTCCATCATTACAGCATTTCATGTCTAATATACAATCATGGTCGTTGGTGCACTGCCAGAGGTACTTTTGACCATATACGGGGAAGGTTGAGCAGGTGCCCGTTTTTGCAGGATATCCAATAGGGAGCCCATGTGGAAACGTTAAGCTTTTGACCGAGGGTTTGGGCGCAGATTTTCTTGTAAAATGCACTTTTGCGAAAGGAGAGAAAAAGTTAGGAACATTATTTGGTTTCATGAAAAATATCTTACTTCAGTAATAACGATTTTACTAATTATGATATTCATTATAATGAAAAATGGACTTTTATATGAAATGGGCGGTTCGTGCATTTTGGTGAGTCATATTGGTAAAAAATTCATTCTCAGATGCCATACTCCACGTAACACGAGATAACAACAGATGTTACTGGTGTTTTTTTTTCCTGCTCATTTGCAAGTATTAGTTTACATGTGTTATAATATATAATTGCATGCGGTATATTCCATCATGTTCTGATATAGCATGTGCTGTTTACAGCGTGACACAAAAACAGACTGAAAATAGAAAATGAAAGGCGCAATATTCACTGAAAAAAAAAAAACCTCAACCGAATTAAAAATCAGAAGTTATATTTCGTTATTTGATGAAAATTCACACATATTTTTGCTGTTAAGTAACTAGCATACATTCCATATATCATTGAAAAGAGGACATGCAGCAAAGAGTTGCTCTAAAAATCAATGCTATTTTTCAATTACATCACAATAACAAAATTTGCATTACAAATTTCTGCAGGTTGAAAATAATCTGAAAGTGTTTCAGTAGCAGTTTGCATAGATATAATGGATTGGAAAATTGAAAGGGAAAACCGTGATTTATTATAACTTTTACAAGATAGTAGTTTCAGCTGCCAATAACCTTCACAAACATGTAGCCAAAATCTAAGATTGATCTTATAAAAAGAATAAATATATGCCCAACAGTATTTTCTATTTACTGTTGGTTTACTAAAGTGAACCAATCAATCCTCTTTACGGAATATATTCTTCTCTTATAATTCGCCTGATTTACTTACAGAGCACTGTTGTAACTCACCACAGTCGGCTTCGTCGCTCCGGTCGCCACAGTCGTTTTCACGATCACAGCGCCAAGTAGCAGGAATGCAACGACGGTTCTTACATTTAAATTCGTATGCAGAGTCGCAGTCTAGACAACAAGAAAAGATTACATCTTTGAGTGAAGAGTGAGAAGAAAATGGAAATAAGGGTTTGCCTATATCGATAAGTCCCTGTCCACGTCAGATTGGAATTGAAAAAAGATACATATGACATTTTTTGAAAAGAAAAGATATTTACCACTCATTGTAGCCCACTGCTAATAATCATAAATATTTAGAGGAATCATTTCTTTCAGGACACGAACCGCGTCACTGTCATCCTTGTTTCACTGGGCTTGCGGCAGCTTGGAGAACGTGTTTTTCCCACTCTCACCCCTTCTAAGTTAGGATTTTGACAGTTTTTGATAGTCAACATCAAATTCATACATCAGTGTTTATTAATACTGTAGCCAACATTGCAGCCTTATATTTTGTTATATATTTGTGAGAGTGAGCCAAAATTCCTTCTTCAACTGGCTGCAAGCTATGTGTAACATCAGCATGTCGTCAATATGCCAGCAACATGATATTTTCTTAATCAAGTGGTAGTATGAATAACGATCGATTTTCATTTATCTCATTATCACTGATTTGTAGGTAAAAATGAAGGATAAAAGACCTGATATTAACTAACCTTTGCTTTGAAACCCAGCATAGCCATGGTAAAATGCGTTAATATCAAGAGTAGGCATTCTCATGTTGAGCCTGGCTGTCTTGACATTGTTCAGGTAAACAGGTGTTGTCTCAGGAGGCGTCTCGGTTGCCGGGGTGGCCTGGCACGATGTCCAAATAAGTAAAATTAGAAATGTGCATCTAAGTATCCCAAAGAACATGTTTTTAAAACAAAGCTCTGCGTTATCAACCTCGTCACTAATATTCCAGTTTGAGAATCAAACGAAATTTCTATGACTGAATGATGACCACTGTTCTTTTGGTAGCAGCTTACGCTCGCGCTTTTATAGGCCTTGTGAAGGTTTTGGTATGTGAGCAAAAATGGGTGAGGTCGCATCACGAACGCGACATATGTGGATCTCTCAGACATTTTCACGGTCTCGGCTATGTAATTGTGCGTGGAAGGACTGTTGCAACTGCAACAAGTGTGTATATGGCCATGGGTGGCACGCGACATATCGCTACACGTAACAGAATGTTCCGTTTGGGTTACAGTGTTTTGTCATAATAATATCAAGCTTTTATTGCTGTTTTGAGAATCACAAACAATATAAACATGCAGGTAAAATGCAGACCAAAAATCTAAAAGTGTCATAAATTAAAAACGTAATCCTAGACTAATGCCTGGAAACAATACTATAATTAAATGTAATTGATACTAATTTACTAGAAAAAGTTACATTAAAATTGAAAAAAAAAACTGACGAAAAAATAAAGATAAAATTAATTGTCATTTTCCGAACATATACATGTATAATGCACTAGTACAGTAACGTTACCGGAAACAATCGCTTTTCCGCTAGATGGTGCTGCAGTTGTACTTCCTTTTGTTTACAATCGCGCAATGCATTTTGGGATACCGCACTATCCTGAAGAGACGTTTACGTCAAGTACTGCGTGGAATTTCTAGCAACATGACTGATTTTATAGACTGGGAATCTTTGCCTTATTCACGTGCAGGAGATTTAAAACACCGGAATCCATACGAAATGAAGAAAGGGAGATTAGCTCCCATTTGGACAACAGGGCATGAAACATGGGAGCATTCCAAAAATGAAATCGTTGGTATCATCAACAATGGTTTCCATTATAGAGGAACACTTCATAAAGATACATATTTCAAAGTGATCAAAGCTGACATGATGAGCCATCTGCTGTTAAACAATTGGGAAGACGATCATTTTCGCATCTTGAGTGATTTCTGTGGCCACACAGAAGTAAGTCGTGTCTTATTTTCTTGTTTAGAATCTTCTTTTATTCAAATGAACGGAATTTGCTTCCAATTTTAAGTTTTAGAATTTTGCAAGATAGCCTCTGTGGAAACTTTTTAAAAAGACATATGAAAATTTCTATAACTGATATTTTATGACAAGAATTTTACTGAATTTTTAACGGACTTGATGAACTTGATATATAAAGCCTATGTAACATAATTGGATTTTCGACTTTAAAAAAAATTGTCATTACCATGTTTTTTCTTCAGCTAATATTTAGCAAGATCCTGATGGGATGCAATTTTGATTGTCCAGTTATAAGCTAGCAAAGGTCACTGTAAAGACTGTGATTATCCTATTATTGAAGCTATAGATTACTGCACAGACAAGAGATACTGTACATGTAGCAGACTTACCAACATTATCATTTTGGCACATGCCAACCATTTTATCCTAACAAAGATGCTTTATATTGTTCTTAAAGGTTGCTATAAAGATTGTAAACAAGAGGCTTGCACCCACAGAGTACTGGGCTGATGTGCTACCCAGAGAACTACAAGGACATCAAGTTCTGTCTACCAGCAGCAGTTTTGTAAGTTGACAAACTGCATGACTGTATTTTTATGAAGCAATTTGGTATTTCGTCCTCATGCTACTGCTATGTTTTCCATGTTTACTTTTATCTTATGAGAAACACATTTATAACACTTCTGTTTAACAAGAGGTCAGTATAAGCAAAAGTACAATATTCAAATTTAAATGAATATATAAATACATCCTTATGTTTTTGGTGCTATATATAAGAAGATATATATAAATCTTTTTTCATTATGTAGGTGCATTATGAATAAGCCATCAAAGCTGTTTTCTTATAAAGGCTTGTATTCCATACAAGTTACTTATCCAGTAAATCTTTTTCTTAGTTACAGTTTTATAAGACATTTGGCAACAAGGACTACCTTTACATAGTGACAGAATTCTGTGATGGTGGTAGTTTGAATAAACTGGTGCCAAATGTGGATAATGTGAAAAAAACAAATTTGTCCAAATTAGGCCTAGATGAACCAAAAGCAAAGTCTATTTTTTCGCAAGTCTGCACTGCTGTTAATACTCTGCACATCAGTGGGATAATCCACAGGTACATTCTTAAATCCATCTTCCAAAATATATATATTATAATATATAGTATTAGTTATGAGGTTTATTTTGGAAAGTTGGAATGACACTGAGAAATACCCAGTTAGTCTGTAAAATAGTCATAATCTGTGTTTTTTTGTAGTTTTACTTTATATGGCTGTTAATAATAATAATATCTCAGTTAACTTGTTAAGTACAGAGTGAATTGATACATATTTTTAAAGATTCATGTGGTTTCATTTATTTCAGAAATATAACAATGGGAAATATTCTACTTGATTCATTTGAAGAAATTAGAGTCAAAGGTTGGTATTATTGATGAAACTGGCATGCACTTGGAACAGGTTACAAATGCTTTTATGATATTCCTGTCTTTCGTGAAACACATTTAGAAATAAACAAGTGGATCAAATTACTACTTATTTGTCAATCTGCTGCTTTTTCCCTTTTTTTACATATATATTTCTTTCATAGATTATGTTACATGATAAAAATTAAGCTTTGCTAATGATATGAAGTGGGAAAAATTCTATAATTTTGAATATAAATGTATAATTTTTTGAAAAAATTATTTTTGTGTTCAAGTATTACAATTATTATATAATTCATAAAAACAGCATATGTAAATAAATATTTTTGTTTGTCATTAAAAAGGGTTTAGACATATGGCATACTTTGACCCTGGAACAAAAGCAATAATGTCTGAGAAAGGTGGAGACCCTCATTATACTGCTCCTGAAGTCTTACGAGGAAAACTGTATGATGGAAGAAAAGCAGACATCTGGAGTCTGTAAGTAGAACAAACGTTCTCGGGGGTAAATCCAAAGACATTTTCTGACAGTCTTCCAAATTATGTTTGTTGATCCATCCTACATTTTTGGCATTTCTGACAGAAAAATGTAGATGCCCGTCAGTGTAACCTTGAAAAATTCTGATCGTTTTCGGGAAGACCCAGAAGATGGCTTCCATCTGCCCCTGATTCTGGTAAAAATAAGATGTCCAAGATAGGAATTGCTAAAAAATTAACAATAAATAAATAAATAAATAAATAAATGAATAAATTGGAGTTCTGGTCAAATAAATAAAAAAAGGTCAGATTGATAATTTCTATATTTTGTACACAATGCCATGCAGCTTGGGTGTTGCTAAATCTCTCCTCTCTGAGTCTAGCAATTGCCCTAGATCAGAATAGAAAAGAAACTTATTTTTCATGAGATTGTGCCCTCTTGTACATTCAATTAAGTACTTGGCCTGTGTTTGGTTACAGTACACTGTAATGAATGATTGAGCTGAAAAGAATTGAAAACCGGATCAAAAACAGTTATATTGAGTCTGTCACACTAATAATTTGCCCCTATCAAATTCCTTATACTTTGTGAATATTCATTTTTTGTTTTCATGGTAAGATTTTGTGGCAGTGCCATCCAAGGATAAAATAAGCAATGATACTTATTTCTAATTTGAAATTTAGTGGAGTAGTATTATTTGCCATGGCCACTGGAAGACTCCCATTTCAAAATTCCAATGAAGAAGATCTCATTGAAGATATGGAAATGGGAAGGTTCACTTTTGGTAAAGGCTTGTCAGAAGGTGAGTAAGATATCAGGAAAATGTGAAGACATATAAACATGCTCACACAGTTGCCTTATTGCATGTGCAGCTTTGGTTGACTTTAATTTTTAAAAATTCTACTGCTTTATCCATCTTTATCTGCCTAACGTTTATGCTTTGATCGTGTCTTTATTTTGCTTTGGTTTGCAATCCTTTTTCTGCTATTGATTTCTTTTGTTTTCTTTCTCATCTGTTATTTTCTCTGTTTCTTCTGTTCTTTTCTTATCAAAAAGATCTGACTGATCTGCTGCACAAGTTGCTAGCAGCTAAACCTTCAGCACGTCCATCTATTCAGGAGGTCCTGAAGCATCCTTGGCTTACAGGAAAACCACATTCAATTCCTGACTCTGTCCCCAACACTCCATCCTTCGTGAGTCACTTCAAATACATGTACTTCATGCTATTGTGTTGTAGAAATATTGTTGTAGTTCATCCTTTAATACCCTTAGCGAATAAGAAATTTATGAATAATGAACTCTCATACACCGTGCTTTGTAAACATACTACATGATCGTTCAGTGGGCATCACCATGGCTATACTGTGAATCATAATCAGACAAAAATAAAATAAATTGGCAAACATTAAAAGTTAAGAGTCATGCAAGCATAAAAATAAAGGGGTGAAATGCAGTAGTTGAGTCACTCATGAATTGTGCTTGGATGAGATGCAGGGAAAATCATATAATGTGGTTAAGTATTTCGTAAAACACAGAATATAATGCTTTTGATTAATGGTTAGATCTTACATTAAAATGTGTATATTTACAGAAAGAACCCCCTTTCACTTGCATGGCAGCAAAACAAATCACCCTTCATAATAGGGGGCATGGTGATTCATCAACTGTTGCAGTGAAAAAGAACAGCTCATTGGAATCTGTAGAAGTTGTGCAGTTGAAATCGAGGATTCCTGGACAAAGTATGTAGAATTATATACATATAATTAAAATGATTTTTCCTTTGTATGCATATCAAGTTTTACCCCTCTCACCCCTAAATTAACTTATCTCCAAACTGCAAAATAGGCACCATCAGGCTTACTGAAGGAGCTTAGACAGGGTTGCCAAGATTTTAATTTGGGGAAAGAACATAGATAAACTGTTTAATAAGTTGTAAATAGTAGAATGACATCTAAAACAATGGGAATCAAAGAATACATATAAATTCAATAAATTGTCAACACTGTTCAACAGTGAAAATGGGCACATAGCCAGGGGTTTAAACAAACAGCCCATTTGGTCTGGTAAAGGTTTGCTGTGGGCAAAATTTGATCCTGGTACACAGAGGTTTCATGTCAAAACTGGAAATTCCTGTCATGAATGTTTTTATTCAATCAAAGACATCCAGTCATTCAGATGAATTTTATAGAAGTGGCAATGTTTAAATTGTGGCATATTTATGGAAGTTACATGTAGTCTCAGTTCTTCATAGAAATGATAATACCTATGCATTTTTCCAGGCAACCCATTATACAAAGCTGGTTTTGGTGCCAAAGATGCCCAAGCTGCAGCTAAGGTAGGACCTGTTTCACTATTAAAACTCAAAGCACATTTCTTTAAAGAAAATCAAGATCATGTGGCTGCTTCAAGAATTAAAAAGAAAACTAGATTTAGTTCTAAAATATCCAAATCAATTACCATTGGCTTTGTAATATCACATAATTAGCTGTAAAGCAAATAATCAAAAGTAGTTCAACTATGCCTTCTTTTTATGTATCATTTTATCTATTTTCATCTTATGACCATATTTAAAAGTCTTGCATGATTTTTACTAGCAATGGGTTGCTTTAAGAAAATCCACTTTAAAATAAGATGTAAACATGGGATATTTTGAATTAACAGTGCTACCATGCCCCACAGCCACCAACAGCAGCAAAACCCTCAAGTTACCAATCACGTGCTCCTGTAAGGAGAGCCAGCATGCCTGAAACAGGCATATCTCAACCACCAATCAGCCTGAGAGGACATGCCTACAGGGTCAGAGAGAGACCACCTGTTACAAGGAAAACAAAGAGCCAGACAACTGCTCCGTAATTGACACAAATTTTACAATACAGGGGCGGATCCAGAGATATTTTCTGAGAGTCTTCCAAATTATCTTTGTTGATCCATCCTCCATTTTTGACCGTCTTCCGACAGACAAAATAGATACCTGTCAATGTAAACTTGAAAATCTGACCATCTTCCGGAAGACCCAGAAGACGGCCTAAATCCGCCCCTGCAATACCTGTCTTTGAACTGTGTTCAACATTTGAGAGTTATATTTCTTTTTTATACTTTTTTTCTTTTAAATGGGCAGGGTAGTAAATATATAATTCATACCTTTATTTTAAACACGTTACTGACACTTAATTTTAAACTTATTTATACAGTATTCCACTCTCAATATAAATGCATATTAAAATTTTACTAAAAATGGCCATTCCACCTCAGTAATGTGTCAAAATGTGTAAAAAGACTTTCAGCAGGCTTATTTATAGAGTTGAGACATATTAAAAATATCTACTTACAGATGAAATATTTGCTTTTTCATTACAGAACATACTTGGTACCTGCTCCACCACAAACTCCCAAATCAACAAAGTGTCCTACTCTGTACCTGTCTAGCCGTAGGTCACTCAGGCCCAGCATGAAGACACAACTTGACACACTCAGTCCACCTCAATTTGACGCTTGTGGTCACAGAATTATTGCCAATGCTCGTGACTGTAAAAGTGTCGATGGTGGTAAGCCAGTGTCTCCTCTAGTTGATAACTGCAAGCTAAGACATCGCTCTGCATGTCCAGTCCATCACAACTGAGAGAATTTACACCAAAAAACCTGCTTCCTACAAACATTTTGGAGTAGAGGAGCTTTTAACAAAGCATATTTATTATAGTGTTTTTATTTTCAACGAAAATATACTCTCATTTGCCATTGAAATCAACCAGTTTTGCAACACATACTCAGTCTTACATCTTGTATGTGTCTTATGTTAGCATAGTGCACTTTATTCTGTGCATCATTTTATTATGTATACTATAATATATAATGATGTGGAACTTAAATTTTTGTATCATGCTCAGTGGTATTATTTGCCAAACATTATATACAAGTGATTTTAATGCCACCTTGTAAAATACTACAGTATGATGAAACATCAGATTTATGTTCACTAAGTTATTAGACCAGAACTTTTTCATTACAGTTTGTATGTTTACCATCAAAGCACTTTCATTTCAACCATCTTGCTAGATATTAATAATAACAGTGTTATTGCTTTGCACATTTCATTGTAACAGAGACGCACTATTGGATGTAACTGCTTTTGTTTAGGTCCATTTGGTGTATGGGGGCGTCTCGATAGTCCGAAGGTTCATTGGTCCGAAGGTTCATTGGTCCGAAAAGTGGTAACATTTTTATCGATTTTTTAATCAAGGGTTCATTGGTCCGAAGGTTCTATAGTGAACATTCGGACCAATGAACCTTCGGACTATTGAACCTTCGGACTATCGCTACGGCCCCTGGTGTATTGATAACATTGTAAACTTGTACATATATTTTTCAAAATTATTGCTCCTTTCAAACCACTGTCACAGTCCATCATTTGTACATAGGCTAATCAACGTTCTTCAGATATATGTACCATGTCAACTAAAATCTGGTACGGTTTATCAGTATATGCAATTATATATAATGCATGGGACTCACTGCATGGCATTTCAAAATGTTAAAATTGATTTTACCTTGTTGAGCAATTTGCCATTCCAATAGTGGGGGCACTATTATGTTTCCTTTTAAATGTCAAAACGGAGTGGAGGCAATCCTTGTGGTGTCTGTTGTCAACTACCAGACCGCCGTAAGTGGAGGTGTGATGGACCAACATTTGATCATTGCGTCGTGGCTTGCTCTCGGCGATCTCTTCAAGCGGCTCGGGCGCTGTTCCTGTCGAGGGCTGCCTTGTGTGCCGGGCCATGGAAGTCTCATTATACAGACTATTCTAGTTGTGTGGCGGCACTGGGCTGTTCAGCATTGCTGACACTGGGGTGCACTTATGGACACTTTGTTGTTGAGGTGAAAGAGTTAGGGCTGTGGTAATGTGGGGGAATTTGGTCTTGATCGTTGAGATTTGCATGTGACTTGGGAAAGGTGGCAGTGCTGCAGGGAGACCCAAGATTCTGTGGCGGTTTTTTTAGTGAACATTTGCATCTTTGGTGCAGCTGCTGCACGTAATGATGCATGGGTTGGCAAGGCGAAATCTACTATTGTGTTTTTTGTGCAATACCCGTTTTGAGATGTCATATAATTTCATGGAATTACATCTTACATTTATTTGGTATTTCATTACAATAAAATCATCGATATTGTTTATATGACTTTTTTGTTCATGATTATAGAAAAAAATTTAATCTGCTTTAACAATTACACAAGGATTGTTTCAATATAATGTCATGTATTACTAATTCGGAATAACGCACGAATGCCGGGGTCCCGTTGGGTATTTTCGTTACCCGGTGAAGCCACATTTTTATTTCCCGCGATGCGTGAAACGTTCATATTATTTAGCGTGATCCTTGAAACACCCCATTCCCGTGACTCGTATGTGCGGCATTTTATTCTTCGCCCCTCGTGAAACAGTCGTAATAGCTCGTGATTTGTAATCTTCAGGATTTTGACTGGCATTACAAGTGAGATATGAATTAAGTTTTATTTACTGTGATTTGTGAATTGATTATTATATTTCCCGTGAACTGCAATCACTACCCCATCAATGGGGCTCTCATGATGTGGTAAACGTGTCTTGGGGGGGGGGGGGGGGGGGAGGGCTGGAGGGGTGTTGACGCATGAAAAAAAGGTATGGAACAAAATTTTTAATTGTTACCCCTTAAATTATTCACCTTATGTATATTTTGAACCACTTGGCGCCAAACCTCAATATTTTCAACCTCTTGAAGTACATTTTGTCACAACTATGTCTTAACGTCTTTTTCACGTTCACACTAGGTCTAACAGAATCAACGGAAAATTTCCCTTTTAATTATCTTTCTGCACTATGCGCCGCATAAAATATTCATGTTTCAGGTTTG
Source organism: Lingula anatina (assembly GCF_001039355.2). Next base: position 159,041 of record NW_019775466.1, on the reverse strand, counting down.
TGGAAATCAACTGGGGGATAATTGCTAGACAATCATAACAGCTCACAGATACAGAACGAAGACATCATACTACATACTGAAACACTATATCGAATACTACCCTCCACGGCTCTCAGAATATACGTTTTTTCTTTTCAGTGAAGATAAACACATCTTCATTTTTACAGTTTAGTGATTTTTCCTTCGCATCTGCATGAAACGTGGCTTTAACGCGATCTAGATAACATTTCATTAACTCGACTCAAAATGGATAACTTCGTTTTTATTGAAGATAACTTGAATAGTCTGTTTTATTTGGCAATCATGATAGAGAAATATATATATTTTTTCGCTGATATGGCTGTGGAGTAAATTGTTTATTCTAGCGTCCAAAGAGAATGTCTAGAAACAGATAAAATCGCAATTTCTTGTTTTCCTCGGGAAATTAGATGTTTATTGGTACTGGCACCTTAATCGAGTATCCACTCAAGCGCTATCTCGCAAGTATGTTTACCTTACAGACCTACACCCATTAGAGAATAGGTGCCACAAAAAGTAGCTTTACTCTCTCTCTCCTGGAGCATCTTCCTGATACCGACCTTTATTTTGTCTTCTTCGCTATACTTGATACCAGCTTCATGTAATCGCTGGCGTCATAGCAGGGACTAAACCAAATACTTGATGGACCAGAGAGACACAGAAAGTAGGGTTACTCGTTACAAAACTCGTTGGCAATTACCGTGGTAAATCGTTTCATGTACGCGAATCATTCACTAGACACGCATTTTCTATCGGTCTGGCGAAAAAAAACTGTCCTTAGGAGTCATAACATGACGAGGCACTTATGTGTATCATGTCTTGGCATACATTTCTTGTCCCATGTTCCCTGAAGTTTATTGTTGTGATTTCACTATTGTGGTTACCTTCCGCAACTGGATGCATCCTGACTGAAGACAGCAAGCCGTATCATACACCGACGGAGCAATACTTTGAACCTAGGGGATTTTATGGTATGTTATATATCGCTCTTTTGATAATTGATCATTAATGTTAGTTTACTGTTCAGATATTACTAGGAATTTCAGAAAATCTGAAATTCAGATGTGATAGGTATTAATTTTTAGTTTAAAAAGGGATAGTAAGAGTATCTGTTTGGAAATAGTTACTACTAACTTACTAGTTTTGTTTGTTATATAATAAAAACATGCTTATGGCTCATATTAAAGACGGGTTTTTTAAGTAATATCTTATTGCCTTGCGGTATCTGCATACATTTGTTATGTACAACTTTTATTGCATGTCTTGAGCTGATCATAGATATCACCCTTAGAGTACAGCCTTGCGTTTAGTTCTGGTCCCGGTTTCACAAAAAAACTTTAGTCAGGTTCCCTGGCTAAGAACTTAATAACCAAGGTTACATGGTCACATGGACACACCTTACCCTATCAAGAGCAGTGAAACAGCACCCTGATGGGAATCCTAGTCAACTTAGCCAGTGAACTGACTTAAGTTTTTTTTTTATGTGTGTGTGGAGGCACGTGCCCTCTCCAATATGTCACAGCTAGATGTTCAGAGTATCATGCTAACCCCATAGCTTGGTACTGAAAATGCATAGCACGTTTGCACCAGCATTGTCCAAACATCTCGAAAATATAAGCATACAGTAAGCCAAAATTGTTTGCAAAAACGAGTTACCACATGAAGCGAAGCTTTTAACAGCAATTACCCACAAAGTTCAACGAAATATCACGGCATTTCTTGGGTCTTATACGATTTGCTATTCCTATTAGAAATAATTGTTAATTACTTCTGGAACGAAATCTCTTACATAGTTTTATGAAGTTGCCCAGTAAACTCATGTCATAAAAAGGTATATACGTACTGAATCGGCGTGCAAGTGAATATTAAAGGAATAATGGAAAATTGGTTTTGTATGATAGGCTTTACATGTAGGTGACTGAGACTATCGAAATGTCGACACAAGTTTTTCGAAAGACAATACACGGCAAAATTATAATTATGACATTGACTCGAACAAACTCAAACAAATTCAAACTCGATACTAGATATGTAATGTTATTGTACACATTTGAATGCGAAGCCGGTGTAACGAAACTGAGGGTCCGCCCTCCATATAGTTATAATGGTTATGGTTAGTCTGACCTTAGTGGGTCAAAATGTAGGCGAGGCTTACCTGTACAAATGAATTGGAAGCGGACTCTTTATTATGGGGGACACTCTGTCACGGTGTGCGAATGCAGCCGCAAACTACAGGAAAGTCGTTTTTTATTACCTTGAAGTTCTTGGCATGCAGACTATTCTCCATGCATTCCAACGTCTTAACTGCATTGCATGGAATGGCACAGAATTAAAATTTACTTAGATAGCTCTCACACTCAATTCTTGTTGATTATCTTACCAATTCCCTAATGCATATGCTTTTAGTTGAAATGTCGCTTACAATTATTTTAAAGTCACAAGAGTCATAAGACCTTGATTTCTTCAAGATATCCTTTCAAAATTGCTATTGGACAATATAACACAAGATCGGTGTTCAATGGAAAAATAAACTGACTGAATAGGCTTGAAACAGCTATTTCATAAACGGGCAGGTGGTGGAAAAACAAAACTACGTTTGAAGCTTGATATCTAAAAGTTTATCATTACTCTTAAATACCCATACTTTTTTCTATGTTGTTCACATTTGCACTATTAGTTAATAACATTCTGCCTTTATTACAATGTAATAACAAAACAGAAATGATTCCTAATTTTTAAATTGTGCTTATTTTCTTCCCTCTTTGTCCTAGTTAAATCTATGACAAATCCTGTCATTTGTTTTCTTGCATGCTGTGAGATACGTTAGTTTAATTAGATTTTCTAAACATTTGCAATTACAGGGAATACATCAGACTTCACCCTGGTGACTGCACTCTTTGACATCGGGCGCCACAACTGGCACCACTTCAGCAGAACGAACGCTGCCTATTTGGAGTTTGCGCGTCACATTCTGAAGTTGGAATCTAATTTTGTGATTTACACGGAGGAGAAGTTCCGTCCTGACATTGAAAGGCTGAGAAAAGGAAAAATGCATAAAACGGAAATGTTCATAAAGAGCAAAGAAGATTTTGAGCTAAGCAAACACTTTCTGCGAATAAGGACTATCATGTCATCTAACAAATTTAAAGATGGCCATGAAATGTTGGCTTACCCGGAAGGTTTTAGTCCGTGGTACGTAATTCTCACCAACACTAAACCCGAATTTGTGTACAATGCAACCGTTTTCAGTCGATTTAATACCAAATTCTACTACTGGATAGACATAGGGTACGGCCACGGCAACAAGGCAGAATTACCTGCGACAGCATTTTGGGCACCGAAAAGCATCATGGAACCAGACGATCATCGTGTCTCTTTTTTCGTCCGATTTAGAAAAATTCTATTATCTCTTAAATCTGTAGAAGTCATATACAAAAAAGCAATTGACACTCTGATTGTAGGTGGATTTTTTGGAGGAACAAAGCATGCTGTAACTCAACTTTATTTTTTTCAGCGACAGGTTTTTGAACGTCTCCTTGAAAACGGTGTCATTGATGACGACCAGACGATAGCAGTTGCCTGTATTCTCGAAATGCCGTCACTGTTTCGTTTATTAGATGGAGATTTTCCAGATGTTTTTAAACTGGAATGAAACAATGAGGAAAATGTCCAATTATATTTAGAAAAAACCCATACATGTTGTACTTTCAAACTCATGAAAAGAGATAAATGGAGATAGGAGTTAAAAACATCCCCGTAAACAACAGCATACAGTGCATACGCTATTTAAGAAACGGTAATACAATACGAGCTCATGAAAAGATAAATGGAAACACAAATTTCATGACCATCATTTTGAGGACATACTTCCTTCTTTAAGCTCAACTCATGGTCTTAATGCGTTATCAGATACACCAATAACCTGTTCATTTTTGTCTAAAGCAAAGCAACGTGCAAAGAAAAGTGATGTTCAGGTATGGTAGTCTGTGACACTGTGACACGAGTTTCTTTGAACATCTGTTGATGAATTTGGTTGATGACCACCATCACCACGTAAAGTATGGCACTGCAGTGCTTTGGTGTCCAGCGAGAGATACACCTGTAGATGACAACATTTCCATTTCAATTAATAAGCTGTGAATTTATTTCAGTTTAATTTTGAAGGTATGTCGATTTCTATAGGGGTCTATGGGTGTCTATAGGGATACAGAAAAAAACAGATTTATTATAAAAGCAATAAAAGCTGTGGTTTTATCAACAAAAGCCTTTTATTCCAACAAGCATTAAACAGTTATAAACAAAATCTTAGTAACTTCTAAGCTATGTTTTCTTGCGTGACATTAATGCCTACGCAATACTTGTTTTTTTACCACAACCTGGATTTTTATATCACTAAAGCTCAGGAAAATCGATTTTTCTACTGCTGTCAGATTCTTAAGGTAGGACTGCAAGTTGGAGATTTTATCTTAAATTAAAGGCCTTAGCTTTTTTTATTCCTGTTGCATTCATTTAATGCGTCTTCAAAATATCTAATTATGCTTGAAGCACAGCTCCAAGTTCATCGTTAGACGTAATATTGGGATTTTTGGGTCAGAAACATTTCCGGTTTCCTGATTTTGTAAGGTATTTGAACAGCCATAAACATGCTTTTAATAGTATTATAACACTTGAGCAAAGTAAAAGGGGCTCGCTCGGGGATTTTTCTTTAAATATTACTGTTGAGTTTTTATCTATAAAAACGGGATTTTTAGCCCTATTTGAGTATAGCCTCACCTTAAAATCACATTCTAAAATACAAAAAAGACTTCCCTTTTTGTATTATTTTGACGTTTCCAAATTTCTAACCAGTGCTACCTGAGATCCACTTTTGATTTCCGCGTCTTGATTATGGCAATAAATTGTCGATACTGAATGGTGCAAATAATATCATCCGAACAAAGAACTAGGACGCAATAAACGACAGAAGATAAGATGGAAGCCAGGCGCTTTGATAAAACGTGGATAAAACACTGTAAGATACAGTAGAAGTCAATAAATAAATAAATAAATAAATAAATAAATAAATAAAGCGAAGGAAATAGCAAAGTTTGGGAGAAATCGCATGGAGGCTTCCCTATGACGTCTTTCGTGACTTACATAAATCTGCCTTAATTTGTAACTGGGATTCGCTGGTGGGATTAAGGCGACTGTAAGATGTTTCACTGGTTTTCATCAGCTCTGTGACCTGCGCATGTCTCTACAGTTGCCAGATCTATTACAGAGAAGATTGTGTTGTAAAGAGAAAGATACTTTTAGAAGCTGTACCAGGTCAGTTCGTCATAGGAAACGAGTGCGACATCACGTCTGAAACCAGCCCGACATCGAATAATTGAAAATAAGGTAAATGACCCGTTGTGATTTTTTTAGTTGCTAGAAGTAGCAATATATCTTAGTCGGCTGAATTTATTTTATGAATTAGAAATCGAATTATTATTATTTTTATTATTATCATTATTATTGCAGTCAATAGGTCTGTCGTGATGTACGTGTTAGACAAACACTGGTAGGCCTACATATCAAATTTTTAAATTGATGTAGTTTATCAACATTAGAGTTTAAGTGCTTGTGTGCGCTTGACAGGTGGTTTTCTCAGGAAAAAGTGGTAATAGAAAAAAGAAAGCGAAAATTTTCCATTCGCATGTAACATTCATTCGATGCAAAAAAAGTGCTCTCATAAACATTCATCTGTAAGATTTTTTCTCAGCTTGGAACTACCGGCACAAACTGCTGTGATCGATAAGTGCTGGTGTTGAGGAGGCTAGGAAAATTCGTCTCTTATATTTTTTAATCTTATGGTTTAATTCCTGATTGTCAGATTTAGTCGTCTTGTAATGTCACCTAAAACCAAACTGCTCTCAAGGAAAATCTTACGGGTGCGGGCTAACATTTTACGTTCTATCTCAGCACCGATTTCGACGAGTGATATAGGCCTACTCTAAACGCAGCACAAGCGTTGGGCGAGATGCGAAAAGCATGATAACCCCAAGGATGAAAAGAAAGCATTTAAAACGAATTTCTAAAATACAATGTAACGCTATTTTTTTCTAACACTCTTTGAATGTTTTGTGTATTTCAGATTGCATTTTGGGAGCCTAGGCGGAATGTGCATAACACTTGACATGACCGTCTCATACCAAAAATAAAATCGGCAATTCATTTGAATTTATTTGCATGTTACCCAGACTGGCTTCAAGAACTTCGCCTTGAAATCAATTTGTGATCAACTGAAATCTTAACTTTCGATTTGCTTTCACCTCAGTAAACTTACCAAGTAATAGCGGGTGCAGAGCAAATAATTTAAAGTAGAATTTGAAATACCTGTATAGAAACGCACTGGAAGATTACGAGATTCTACTAGTGTCATTTAGAAGAAATCCCAACATCGATATATAGAATTGAGAAAAATAGTAAAGAAGATACGAAAAAAGATGATGAACTACGACAAAAAAATCCTGGAAGTTCGAAACCAGACGAACGCATTACCTTCAAATCTGACTAATGAAGATTGTGAAATATGCAGTTTAGCTCAACTGGATGCCACGCTTATTCCTATCATATTTTCGCTAATCTTCATTCTTGGATTGGTGGGCAATTCCGTCGTCATATACACAGTGTTAAGAAACAAAGCCATGAAGAGCGTCCCGAATATCCTGATAGTCAGTATGGCGGTGGGTGATTTAATACTGATATTGATATCGGTTCCATTCACCGCTGCTGTATACGCATTCCCGCATTGGCTGTTTGGTAACTTCGTTTGCAAACTGAATGCCTTCCTTCAAACAGTTTCTCTCGGAGTAAGCATCTTTACTCTTTCTGTGTTGAGTCTGGAGAAGCACAATGCCATTATTAATCCGTTCAAATACCACAGAGGCACGATGTTCCATCGCACAGTGTTTATAACGGCATTGGTTTGGGCTTTCGCCACAGTGTTGGCTATACCAGACGCAATTTCTTACTACACTTTCCATATACCGGATGAGGACAATAGCACTTTCAGGTCTTTCTGCTACCCTTATCCAGTATCATGGCCGCGCTGGTACAGTCGGTTCCATGTCACATTCCATGCGTTGGTGTACTACCTGGTTCCATTAAGTCTAATTGCATATTCCTATATCAAGATGGCACAACATCTGTTGAAGTCCACACACTCAGATAGTACCCCTCTTTACAATAATGCTAGAAGTCACAATGCGGGATATCAAAGAAATATACATATTCGGCGGAAAACGGCCAAAATTGTTCTTGTGTTAGTAGCTGTTTTTGCCATTTGTTGGTTACCACGCCACATCTACCTTTTATGGTTTCAGTTTTCGCGAGGCAACAAATTCAGTGCTTTCTGGTACGTGTTCAAACAAACTGGGTTTGTTCTAAGTTTTTTAAACTCGTGCGTGAATCCTTATTCGCTGTGCATTTTGAGCAAGGACTTTCAGCAGTATTTTGTAAAATATCTGTGCTGTGGACTTCTTTCTAATGACACACAGCAAGACAATTCATTCGTAGACATAGTTCAAATGACAATGGTTAGAAACTCTTCAAGGCGGTCAGAGGGCCTTATACGTTCGACTAATTAACGAGCACTTTAACCTAATCAGTTTGAGTTTTTCACAAGATAATATCCAAATTAAGAGTTAGAAATACCCATACTTTAACCTTATCAGTTTGAGTTTTTCACAAGATAATATCCAAATTAAAGAGTTAGAAATACCCACACGAATTATGAATGTGCGTGAAAGTCCTGGTACAAGTTATTTATTTATAAACAAATACTGGGTTCCCATACCTAGGTCGATCCATCTGGATCGGTCTAACTCTATGGGGAGTCTCACCGAATCGGCTAGGGGTAAGATAATTACCCTCTAACAGTTTTACTAGGCGTGACAGACATTTAAGCCGGTTGAGTTGATAGCAATTTAGTGAGATTCCCCAGGGAGATAGATCGATCCATATATCTGTGAGAATGGTCCCAAATATAATAGTTAATTATTGAATCATGATCTAAATGTTGAAAACAGTTTTATTAGGTATTTACATGTTTTTGAAAATCAATGAAATTGAACATTTCATGTATTGGCATTTTTCCAAGTCGTTCGCCTTTTTCCTTTGGTGTGCATTCAAAATATTTCATTCATTTTATTATGACTCTGTACCCCGGTAATGGTTCTTTTGGGACGCTCCCGTTCTTTGTTTACTCTGTTTCACCGACACCCACAAGTGATTGTGTGAGATCCGGCATCATTAAAAATAAACTTCAGCTGAAAAGAGTCGTATTGTTACAATTTGTGATAATGTCCCTGGCACTCTCTGCATATCAAACATTGATTAAGGAACACGATGCTTAGTTTGGTCCTAAGAGTTCATCAATTTAACGACCCTCACACAGACTCCATCCCCCGAGCATATTCAAATACACGTTAGGGAATAAAGTCAATGGTTTTCATTTAAAACGTTTTGAGGGTCGATGAATTTAAAGCTGATATACGGTGAGTGGAATAATCCAGAGGGAAAAATGAGTTAACGCAGCGATGGAGTTGAGGTTGTTCCTTTTATGTTGCTGATTAGAAGCTAATTTAAAGAATATATATATATTGCGCATTTTTGAATGGTATGTTCATGGCATATTATATAACTGGTTTCTCCTCAAGACTTGTGGGACTTTCAGAAGAATCCAAACAAAAATGGTAATACTGGGAAATTGTACAAACACAATACATTTTTAGACGTCCGATGATTAACTAAAGTACAAGCACGTTCATCAGATAAGCAATTATCTGACTACACTCATTATGTACATGCAATCATTTTTATGATCTTTTCTTGTAAATTATGTAATTTTCTGGAATTAAATTCTGGAAGCAATCATTTTCAGAGATTCCATTTAATCTTCAGGGATTTAATGGGACCACCTTAGCCCATAAGACGGTTAACCACCTGCATTCCAGAAAAGTAATTTAGCTTAAGGGCGATTTTCACAACACGACGTACTAAATATACCTTGTTTTATCGGAAATAGATACCGTTGTACGTACATGAAAACCACATGTTTGCAACAACATCATTTCTTGCTAAAGTGATATCAGATGTCATTGAGCTTTATTTATCCTTAACATTCACGAATAAAATTAATAGGGAAAGGCATCTTTATTGTTACATTGTCCTTTTGCTTTTGGTTAAGTACCACGAAGAATAATACCTTTTATGTTTATACACTGTGGCATCGGATTGCAGTTTAATGGTCGTCATAATAAGAGATCAAGAAGTGTAATGTTCGTACAATATTCATTAAATCCCCCTGCGAGCGTTCCTACAACTGCAAATGAGCCTTTTTGCATGGGTAGGCCTATATACGATGTCGTGTTTTAAATACCTTAGCCTTCTCTAACTCAATTTCTCGTTTTAGGCGAATATTTAGTCGTGTAATTTGTGTCAAATTAGGAAAGGCAAAAAAAGTAAAGCATGCTTATGGTATATGACTGAATACCAAAATATTCATTGAGTAGAATACATATAAGATATTATGTAGAAATATTAGGTCCTACTTTGCAAAAAAAAAAGGAAACACTTTAATCAATGAATAATAAAATTAATAAATATCACACTTTTCAAACGTGTAAAAGACGTTTTCATTTTTCTAGTTACGTTACAGCTTTGAACGAGTGGCCCCTTCGTTACAGACAGAAGATGCTGCCATCGAGATAAAGTTAAAACTAATAATATGTGACATCGACAAGAAAAAGGGATTATCCATTTTTCCAGTCCGTACTGTACTGTGGAGTGCATTCCATATAAACCAACTGAAACTGCAAATCGGCCAGATGTATTGAAGATCATCTTGCGGTTAACAATAATAATATAATAAAAAGAATCCAAATTGTCCAGTAGACTTTACAATGCAACGTGAATAAAGTATAAAAAAGACCAGTCAGAGTAAAAGAACATTTGATTAAAATACGAAAAATTGATTAACACAAATAATGTAGAAATGAAAATATTACTTCTTCACTTTCTTTAAGAAGTCGTTCATAAAAATTCTTTTCTAAAATTATTTGAAAAAGAAAGTACTTGAGTTCCCTAATAAAGTAGCCGGAGAGGCTGTAATACGTTGTTAAAGTGGAAGAAAATTCCATTCCCTTGCAGCGGCTTTAAAAGATTTGTCACCATATGTGACGAATCTAGCCTTACAGGGTGTAAGGAGCAAATGGCCATCGGAACGTAGAAGACGGGAAAGGGGGGGGGGTCGTAAGTTGATAATAGGTCGCATTAATATGTTGGGGTCAAGTTATAAAAGGCGGCGTGAGTATAAAGTTTTACAAGCAGGAAAGCTGTAAAATGTACATAAATAGAAGCAAATAATGACACACAAAATAGCTTATTTTGTCAATTTGATGCAATTTTACATTAAGTTTAACACCAAAATCAACAAAATTTTTACAAGGTTAAAGTCATTCAAGTTAAGTGGTAGCTGTGGAAGCATCATGTCTATGATGAGATCATTTTATCTGGTTTGTTGTCGGCTGGAAAACCAGCAATCTTCATTACCTAATAAAAAGTCCACCGGAAAACGACATGCATTTGGATCCAATTAGTTAACGTTCCAGGTTTACCTATTCAAGAGCAGATGAATATAAAAAAAGTTAACCTAGATGCATAGTTCTACAGTAGAATTGCAAACCAACAAAAAATGTCCCAATTTTATTTTAAAATCGATACCATCATATAGCATACAGCTTAAAAGGCAGCTTCAAAGGGTAAACTAAGATTCTAAATCTAGATTTGGTCTGTCTGAATTTTTTAACAAAATTGGGTGACATTTTAACTGCATATCTGCTACCTTCTATGCGCACCTTGGTATCTTTCGCCACTGGGCCCGAGTAGGGAAGGGACGAAGGTCAATCATCATTGCCATCCAATTATTACAAAAAATATCAGCAAGCTATTGCAGCCGATCTTAATAAAGATAGGTATTGTGTTGGGTTGTCATCGATTTTTGCTCACCATGGTTAAAAAGACCTCATCAATATAGAGTGACACCGGAAGGCAACTTAAGAAGAAAGTCGGAGTCTGCGTTCATAAAATGCATTTAGACCAAATTGTTTTGCAAATTGCTTTATTGCATTCAACATGATGAATGTTTATGCAAATCTTTTACAAATGAGAAAATGTTTGGCAGATTAGTCTGTAAATTTATCCACAAAAGAGTGTTTATTGCAAAGTGTAGGTTCTGTAAAAGAAACGTGCCATCTGCACAAAATTACAGTTATTATAGTCATACGGACTTTTAGAGATATATGGACCGCCTCTTTTGCATGGAATACTCCATGAAAATCACCAAACGTCCTAGACTCTGAGTGCTGTTTCCAAAACTATTCCAAAACTTTTCCAAAACCAAAACAGCAAAACAAATATCAACTTTCCATATTTAATTTGATTTGATTCTTTACGTTACAAACACTTAGACTGATGACTATATATATATGGAATCAACAAAAGCTAAAATGTGGAATACGAAGAAAACTGTCAGACACCTACTGTAACAGTAAATATCAATTTTTAAACTACCTTCAATGTCTTGAAATTTTGTTATCTTTGCTGTCAATTAAGACTGTGACACATAATATATGGTATACTACAGGAGTAAGTATGCTTCATCTTGCAATTTCCAACTGAAAACGATACTATAAAGTCCTACTTCTCTCCTCAAAAGAATATTGTAAATAAAACTAATAGAGCTTTAAAACAATAATTTACTTTTTGCTAAAACATCAAAGTACAAAAACATTTTCTAAAATTAAAGGGTCTTTAGTTAATCCACCCTTATAGTTTTAGTCTACTTTGTACTCTAAAATGTGCTTATAAAATGTAATCATAAATTGTATACAAAATAATGTTCTAAATCTAAAGAATCACCACTGACATCAAAGAAGCTACTTCCTGTAGTAATTTGCTTAAAAACATTTACTGGTTGTCTACATGGATCTACCTTTGTGAACCCAGTGCCTGAATGCCACTCTGTCTAATATACAAAAAAGCCTTCTGTTCACTGAAAATATCCAACATGTACAGTCATTTCAACATCTAATTTAAAAATGATATCCTAAAAAAAATAGCTTGCTCTATTCTTAATCTTTCTAAGAAAAAACTCATTAAATAATGTTACTCTCCTTTCAAGAAACAAATCTACTCTTGACTAAGTCAGATGCTGCCTTTTACTTCACTTGAAGTAATGAAACCTTCCATTTTACTACTGCCCAACATGGTTGTCTTGTTATTAAAAATTACAAAAACAGTTTCATCATGCTGTTTGTTTCCTACCCTCCTCAGCGTGATGACCTGGAAACAGTAAGGAGTAATGGTTTCCTGTCATTTAACAAGCATTAAAGAGTGCAATGCCTTCTTCTTGCCTTCTAATATTATAAACTCTTCAAGATAACATAGACCCATACTGTAATTATATCCTTTGTGAGCTATGTAAAAGTATATTTTGCACTTTTTATAGGCACACATTGACCATTTAACCATAACATAGCCAAACAAAAATAAATTAATAGATTCTTTTTCACCATAGCATACCCATAAAAATCCCCTGTCAACAACTTTCTAAGGAAAGAAGGGGCTAAATAAAGATCTAACACTCATTGTGTCCTTTCATGTTAGCTTTTTCAAATGACTGGATTAAAGCTTTATCTCAGATGTCACATGTAGATGAGTCATTAATTCTCCTATTTCAGATCTTCTTCCAGATGCACACCAAGTTATTATCTGTTCCTGCCACGATATACTCATGATTCCAACTCCCTGTAGCACTGTTTATCACAATGGGCTGAATTAAAAAAAACATACTGTTAACAAAATGTTGTACAATATTTCTTAAATAATTTGACAATCAGGAGCAGATAAAAGAGCATACCCTAGAGAAAAGATATGATAGTAAATCCGTGCTTTGCAATTTGTGATTTAGAGAAGAACTGTAATGGAAGATGCATACAGCTGTCTCAGAAGATGCTAGGTCTTATGATAAACAAAAATGGGATAATATATTTCAGTTATTGCCAACCATCATGACAGGCCCATTTGTGACCCATCCTTAAATTTCATGAAATTGACCCATTCTGTGTATCCTGAAAATGTAATCATTGAATAATTAATTAATTAGCAAATGGAACATCACCAAAATCAAATCTCCTCTTTCTTGACCCATTTATGACCTATCCTGTAAATTTCATCAAAATACATATATCAAATAAAAATAAAAAATTAGATTGATACATGAAGTATTGTAAACTGGAAAGTGCGAAAAGAACAAACTCACAAACAAATAGACCAAGCAACATACTCCAAACTCCGATATCCCCTTAAGGCAGATTAAGAAGTAACAAGGAAATGAATAACTCCCTACAAAGACATTATTAGCAAAAATCCAGTTTGCCAACAGCAAGTGTCAGGTCCCCAACTGTTCAGCAGCAAGTCCTCTGAATACCACCAAGTACTATTCAGTTATTGATCTTAAAAATAGCCAGAACATACTTCAACATCTACTTCAAAAATGACAGTGCTAGAAATTCAAATGCGACTGACATTTCAAGTTCTTTTTCAATTAATCATTGCCTCATCTTACAACATCACATGCAAATCGATTATATTCTGGAACATTTCAGAAGGAATGGAGCATTATTCAGAACTTTATTTCTCTTAATTGGTTTTGTATGGCTGCAACAGAGCAGGGATAACAAATAGCATTCAGTAAATGTATGACTTCCAGGAATAAGATTATCTGTGAATGCAAGCATTCACTGAAACACAATTCCTGTAAATACGTGAATCCACCAGGACTGTTAAGACTTAAATCATCAGATAAACAAATTATAGGCAAACCCTAATTGCAATATTATGACAACCGAGGAAAACCATTTTAGAGAAAACTGATTAATATAAGATAGTACGATTACTCACACCTGCTCTTTCTTGCAAAGATAATGCTAAGGCAAGAACAATAAGCAATTTGGCTCTGACCCCTGTAAAGCTTACTGCCATCAACTTCACTTATTTGATCACGTTTCTATTTAGTAATGGCCATTTCACTGAAGGTTAATACATGATTAAGGCAAAGATTCCATGATATTATTGCTCTCATTACTTGCTTTAAAACCTATAGATCATGAAAACTTCTTGACATTTTCCATTACATTAACTGTTTGCTTAATCTAACAGATATTTTGGAAAGACCTTAAAATTCAAGGAGGAGACTTACAGTTATGTGAGGGGTTGCAGAAATTTTCCATCACCAGTGAATAAGTATTAAAAAAAAAAGACACAAGCAACACTTATATAGGAGACTTTTCCCTATCACTGCTGATAAAGTTTCCCTGTTTTTGAACAATTAGTCTGTACATAAAAACAAATGCAACTTTCTAAATATCATTTTTTACACAAAAAGAAATCCCCAAAAAGGAGGAGAATTTAAAGCCAAATAGTCAGGTATCAGACATTTTTGTTGAAATCAGAATCTCTGGTATATGATGTGGATGGCATAAGATAGGTTATTATCAATTTGGGCAGTTGTCTAATTTTTCAATCTTCAAAAGATTTTAAGAAACATTTTAACCAATGGTATATTTCAACTGCATATGTGAAATACTTGGTCATAGATTGGAGGTTATGATAACCCACCAGATTGTGAAATGAAAAAAATAAAGGTGAACTATGAAGCTATAAATGAAAAATTAGACTGTGTCATTAGAACAGCTCATAACACGGGTTGTAATACTATGTTTTCAATTTGAAATTTAATCCACGAAAACGGCAAAAGTATAAGGTGTAACGTTATATATGTAGAGAATTGTTACTCATAATACTTGATAAAATACTTCTTTACCTCTCCTTTATCCAGCACATCTCCCATCAGTTTTTCCTGCTCCCTTTCAGTTGGAATACAGCACTCAGGCCAGGGAAGAATCTGGCAAGAAGTTTATGAATAATTCACAAGAGTGTCAAATCTTTAACTAGACAGCAAAAATGCAAGATCAATATATTACAGTATAGAAAAGAGAGAAGATCAAGGCAGCAAAGCTGTCATATGTACAGACAAAAAGCAGAAAATAATAATGCACAATTCTGCTGCAATAATACATTATGCTTAACAGCAAGTCAACACCAAATTTTAATTATACACAATAGGTAATATGGATGTAAATAAAATTTGTATCTAGCACAAGGCTTCAGGCCCATAAGAATCCAAGTTTACACCTTGAAAATGCCAGAATGAAAAAAAAAAAAATTAATCAGCCCTGCAAGTTTTAAAGCATAATATGTCACATTTTTTGATGTTATCTGTATACAGTAGAAAGAATATGCTAAAAAAGTGAAAAAAGCAGCACAATTTCTGTTAATATGATTTGATCAAACCAATTTTCGCACTCGAACATCTATTCAAGCATCAAAGCAAATTGTTGAATAATACAGGAGTAGTGAGTTACACAAGAAATTATGAGCAAACAAAGGATGGACAACTTCTGACATTAAGGATGGATAGTTGAAACTCAACGGTAACCATAATACAACCTCTGACATATAGAAACCAAACATGCGTCTAAGTCTTACCCTCGATGGTGACATCAACTCGTAAGAGGTACTTTTCTTTATCTTTTTAGTTATGACAGGCTTCACATTGTAAATCCACAGTTGCCCCTCATCATCACCACAGTACACCAGGCCAGCATCTGGAGAGAGAGAAAGTTATACCAGACTGAACTCCATTCAGCTTAAAGTGCATTCTGATTCAGACTAAGACACATGCCCATGCTGATTAAGGTATATCTGAGGTAACCAGAAAACCCAGGGTCATTCCACACACCACACAAAATAGATCTTAAAACTGCCATTTTATTAATTTAATAAAATGTTTGATGATTTATACGTGGCACAGGTAATCACAAATCTTTATTTATGATTCATCATGAATCACAAAACTGCGTTATAGCACACATTTGTTATTAAAGTCTGAAAAATTATATATATACATATAATTAAAAACAAGGTATTAATAAAACTAAGAAAATAAGATAAAGATTAAAGTATATACTGTTAAATAGAACTATAAGGCAAAATACTCCTGTTTTTCCTTGGACTTAAAAGAGATGTCAATCTTAACCAAAATCAACTAAAACTATATTGGCTCCTATTTGAAAAAGTACAACTAGAACCAGAAATAATAAGGCTTTGTGCAACAAAGTGGAACAAATGGAATGTGGTAATGGTTGCCTGTAGAGACAACCATCCATGTGGTACTAATAGGCAAATACAGTTTCTTCCTAAATTCCTTAAACAATTCAAGAAGCCTTTTCAATTCCCTTAATACTGTAGACACTTTTTATTAAAATAACCACAAAAGAATATCAATGGACAAAAATCAAGTTTATAAAAAGTTTCAATAAATTTTAAACATTTCCATAAATTACTTGAAAATGTAGCTTATCAGCGTATTCTTTAAAAAGAAATCTTACTTAGCACTGCCCCCAAATTTATGTATGGTGTGTCAACGTTTTTCCATTTCAGCCGTGCAATGGGCATGGCAGTGACACATTTACGGTTTTGGGCATGGGCCAATACATCCGAGAACCTCCACAATTGAATGAAACCTTGTTGGGAACATTTAGTTGCTAAAATTGGAAGAAAATGTACCATAAATAGTTCTGTTAAACTAGTTTTACAAGTTTTAATCCCCATGTACTTTGATAATACATCAAACTAATAATTTGACACTGAGATATCATAAATATACCACATCTTTACGCTTAAGCCATTTTAATTAATTAAAAAACATTAATTCTCAAATTATATGCTGTTTTATCTTTTTTAAAATCAATTTTACAGAACTTTACGAAATTTTAAAAAGATGTGCACAGTCTAATTGCAAGAGCAATCATCAAAGGGGCATTGTAAACATCAAACCATTCAATGATGAAATGTTCAGTAAATATACTCACCAATGATATCATTAGATACTTGTACTAGTGCATCAACAATATCATTCTGGGGCTTTGGAATGTTGATTTCAAGAGTGGGTTGCCTGCATGTGAAGATTGTATAATACTATCAGGTTACTAACAGTGGTTGCGAAAGAGATTGAACACTTACCAGACATGTGGGCTGGAGCAAATTAAATTTTGTCAGCCCACACCTTTTTTTACCGGCCCACAATAAAATAATCAAGCTATATATTTTCATTTCATTTTTGATGAATGTTATTGCCTGGCATTTTAAATCGGTGCTTTTTCAATTTTCAGGCCAGATATAATAGAATATTTGAGATTTAAGTTTAAACATCCTTCATTTTGGATGCTTTCTGGCATTTAAGTTTTATCCTTTTTACATCTGGGTTGCTTATCTTAATTTCTAATCTTTTAACACAAGATCATGTATCCTTTGTTAATTTCTATTCCAATTTTTGCCTAAAATTAAAATATAAGTCGTAGTAAAGTGA
This sequence comes from Lingula anatina, assembly GCF_001039355.2. Next base: position 141,508 of record NW_019775466.1, on the reverse strand, counting down.
AGCTTCCAACTTTTCTAACTTTTTTTTAGATTTTCACTATTGGAAAAATGCTTGTCTGGTAGCAGGCATCCTCCTGGGTCAAAATCTGGTTGGGCCATTTTGGCCCACTTGGTAAAAAAAGAAATTGGGCCATTTTTAAAAAATGTGTGCCGTGAATTATTTAGAGAAAATTCATTATATTTCAATATTTTTATATGATTAAAAACAATAAAAAACTTGATGCTTCTACTCTGAAGTCCTAAATAATTGTAGTGTATGGAAAAATCTTCCAAAATTAACAATTGTACTGTCCAAAAAATTGTACTTAATGGAAAAATCTTTCAGAATAAATAATTGCACTACATGGAAAAGATAGACAATTCCCATTCTTATTGTAAAAAAAAAAGCCATTGCTCTCATAGCAGGCCCGTAGTTGGCAATTTTAAAAGGGAGGGGGGTCTTTTTTTCCATAAAAACGTCATGTACCTAGATCAAATTTTACCAAGGGTGAACCTTTTGTCAGCAAAAGGGGCGATTCTTTCGAACTATTTTTTTGTAATTGAACAATTCCTGGCTACGGGCCAGAGTCTGAAAATAATTTTTATTCAATATCTAAGGCTAAGCTAGTTCGTTTAGATGAATTAATAGACAGTTTTGCATCCTGACTGTGCCATTGCAAATTTTCCGCACTGAAAATGATGTTGTCCTTCATTTTGACATATAGCGCCGCTAAAGATGCAATATTACTTAAAATATCCATTAAAATTAGTTAAGAGCACCCATCTAAAAAGCAAATGAATATTTCTCTTTTTCACTTATCGGTTACTCAACATGCGGTGCGACGGAAGCCATATTTGTTTACCCAGCACATGTAGTTAGGTGTTCTGAGAGGTCCGTGCGCGGCCTGTCGTAAGCAGTTTGAGCGGCCTGTTTTCAGTGTCTTGAGCAGTACGTTTTTCATTGACCTGTAGTTGTTTCAGTTTCGATAATTTTTTTGTGAAACGGGTCACATGTCAGCCCTCACGGCATCTCTATGCGCACTTCGAGCGACATCATAATGTATGAAGATCTTTATTACAAAAAATAGTGTTTGCTACATGTATTTGTACGCTCCAGTATGGCGCAGGTTAAATTTTACTTGCGCCTAGTGCGTACTCAGAGCTTTACGATAAATTCAGATATGAGTCGGTGTCTGTAAAAGAAATCAACTTTAGTCCGTCGGTCATGTGGGCCGATGAGTTATAAGGGTTTTCCAGCCCACAGAATTTTTGCCGGCATATGGCCGTGGTCCGACGGCTTTCGCAATCACTGTACTAAGGTCTGTTTCTGCTGCATTAAGATAACATCCTCAAATCATTTCAAAATTGATATGAAAATGACATCTAAGAGATCAACATCTCTAAATTTCAGGAGTAAGTTCTTTACAATACCTTGTACCTCTTCAGTGTTTGCAAATTAATATAAAATATTACTTGTAAGCTATGATTCAAAACATAACCGTGAAATGTTCTTGTACTTTAAATCTGTGATCACTTCTCTTTATTTAAGAATCACCTACCTGCTCATCCTTTTATCTAAATTACTTTTGTCAATGTGCCAGCCATAGCAGTTCTTCTCACAGCCAGCAATGAGGTAGTTTGAGAGGAATACAGTGTTAAGGACATCTCCTCCAGGACTCTGTAGGACAAGCAGCTGCCTAGATACACACAGCACGAGAAAAATTTGATAAAATTAAAAGGTACTGTGGTAAACTATATATATGATTTAACTGAGAATGAAATAAAAAATACCAAATGCACAAGATTCAGTATTCCTCAAGAAGAAAAAAAGACCCGACATACAGGAGATGATAAACACATTTCCATATTTGTAAACATTCAATTATTTTGATGTGTGATATGGAAATTTCTGTTCATACAAAAGATGTATTCTACCAAACCCAAGGCAGCTATCAGCTGTAACTGTTTGATTGATGGAGGGGCAGACAGGCAGTATATAAAGCATTCAATGAAACTGGTTTGCTGAGATTCACTCTAATCTATTTTTATGCATTGGGATGTGACAAGATAAAAGGCATCTAACTGGCCTTATCACACATCTGAAGGTTTAAAATTCACGCCAAACATGCTTTATTAGTAAATGCTAACTTGTAAAATGACAACAAAGACCAGGGGCCAGTTAAATTTAATGTTTCTTATCAAAGTAATGTGTAATCTAAGTCACATTAACATCTGATAGAAAGTCAATAAAATGCCAGAAACGTAAAAAAAAAGCTTTCTAGCAGACCATTTTGTAATGCTTTTAGCACAATCGGCAATTATGTCTCACATTCACTGTAGTTTGCCATAAATACTGGATTCAGGTTTTTTTTTTTTTTGGGGGGGGTGGGGGGGGGTGGGGTGGGGGGTATAAGGTCATTCTGAATGAGACTAAATAAACCAGATTACTAACTTGTGTGAAGTTTTATAATCTGGAAAGGAGGGCACACCAATGTCCCATAATATCACTTTGGCATCAGCACCACCACCTGAAAGCCAAATATAGTATTATAATAGTTAAAACACTCTTTTTCTAGTTTCATAGATGAAAGTCATGTACTGAGGAAGAAAAATTATAAGAAGACTGAACATTTAGCCTAGGCACATTTTAAACGAGAGGATCAGAGAGGCGATACCGCCTCCGAATATTGTACCACCAGCTGGAGCAAGCGCATTCGTATAGACCCCCACATACACAAAATAAGGGACAGAGCCATCAGTCTTTTGCTTGACAAGCTGTAAAAATGCAATCAACAAGAATTTTCAAAATATGCAAAAAAATATATCAAAAGTTCATCAAAAGGTAAGTGAAAGGTCAATTTTACAGTAAGNACGGCGACGGCGACGACAGACGCAGATGACGGCTATGTGTCTGTACATAAAAATACCAAATGCACAAGATTCAGTATTCCTCAAGAAGAAAAAAAGACCTGACATACAGGAGATGATAAACACATTTCCATATTTGTAAACATTCAATAATTTTGATGTGTGATATGGAAATTTCTGTTCATACAAAAGATGTATTCTACCAAACCCAAGGCAGCTATCAGCTGTAATTGTTTGATTGATGGAGGGGCAGACAGGCAGTATATAAAACATTCAATGAAACTGGTTTGCTGAGATACACTCTAATCTATTTTTATGCTTTGGGATGTGACAAGATAAAAGGCATCTAACTGGCCTTTTCACACATCTGAAGGTTTAAAATTCACGCCAAACATGCTTTATTAGTAAACGCTAACTTGTAAAATGACAACAAAGACCAGGGGCCAGTTAAATTTAATGTTTCTTATCAAAGTAATGTGTAATTTAAGTCACATTAACATCTGATAAAAAGTCAATAAAATGCCAGAAACGTAAAAAAAAGCTTTCTAGCAGACCATTTTGAAATGCTTTTAGCACAATCGGCAATTATGTCCCACATTCACTGTAGTTTGCCATAAATACTGGATTCAGGTTTTTTTTTTTTTTTTTTTTTTTTTTTTTTTTTTTTTTGGGGGGTATAAGGTCAATCTGAATGAGACTAAATAAACCAGATTACTAACTTGTGTGAAGTTTTATAATCTGGAAAGGAGGGCACACCAATGTCCCATAATATCACTTTGGCATCAGCACCACCGCCTGAAAGCCAAATATTAAATTCAATTTTAATTGGTGATGCAATCCAAAAAAATTGTATTATAATAGTTAAAACTCTTTTTCTAGTTTCATAGATGAAAGTCAAATACTGAGGAAGAAAAATTATAAGAAGACTGAACATTTAGCCTAGGCACAATTTAAATTAATACATTAGAAATTATCTATACTTACTAAATAACCATGTTGGTTCCTCTGGATGAACTAACAGGCTACTGATATATTTTGTATGTCCTTTTAGTTCAGCATAGCACAGGTGTTGAGCTGGGTGAATAAGATGAACAATGCCTAGTTTTCCTGAAAATGAATGATACTATTAATTTAATGTTATTACGAAAAGAAGAAAAATAAATGATCAAAACTACAATTGCTTATGTATTGGCAAAATTTACAGCTGCTTGCTTAAAATCAGCATTCTTTGGCAACTTGACTTACCCCCAGTGGCCAGAATGTTTGTGCGCTTGCTGCCACGCCCACTGCTTGTACTACTACACACTGTGGTCCAAGCCACAGTGAAAAAATGCTGAAAGAGATTCAAATAATAAATGATTCAGATCCCATTCTGAATGTTGAAATTGTCTGGGAAATTTGTTGCAGTACTATGCAATCTATGTGCACTTAAATGGTATGGTTAAGATTACCAAAGACAAAAAATATTAGGCATATTATATTTATTAAAAAGTTGTGGTTTAGTGATCTGAAGAGCAATTTTGTTCATCCAAATGTTTCTCTCCCAAACAGCACATGCTTGGTATAAAGCTAATCAATCAATGTTAAATCTTCTATGACAATGGGAATGACTACCCAATTCAGAACACATTGAACTGGAAAGATAAGAAAAAGTCATTAGTATTAATCAAGAGTAGCTTAGCAGCAAATTACCTCTTTCGGTAGCTTGTAACGCATCATTAGTTTACCAGTTGAGCAATCTAAAAGACAGAGTATGTCACCCCCGCAAGTAGCCACAATGTTGGTTGTCTCTCCTGCAACGCAAAGTTCATTCTCAGTTACATGATCAAAGTTACATTTCATACCTCATAATTGTATAATCATTATTCACATAAGTTAAGAATAAAGGAACTGTAGAGAGGGCATTTTCACCAAAAAAATTCTTTTATATTATTTATCAAAGTGGACTCTACTTGCAAAAGAAAAGAGTGCTCCTTATTTCAAGCACCCATCCTCACTCTGGCATTTTTCTTACCCGGGTTGTCTAATTCTGGCTCAAAAGCACATTTCCATACTTTGGTTCTGTTGTCTGAGGGATTGTTGTCCTTGGCATGACAGCGGACAAAATGAACAGGATCATAATCTGGGACATCTGGCTACAAATATATAGAAAGCTAAAATGTTAGCTGTAATATGTCAAGCTTAGATTCACTTTATAATTCCATTTTAAAAGAACCCTTTTGATACAGTATAACTATAAGGGGAAATATGATATGCAGAAAACCATACAGATTGAAACACATTGCCAGTTAATAAATTTTTAATATTTGATGATCGCATACCACAAAAAGGATTTATAATAATCCCCAATGTTACCTTGAAGCTTTCACTTCTATTTCCTTACCAGATTTAATATGCACGGTTTGGGCTGTATCTTTGAGAAATGATTTGTGTTTTCATAATTTTCTTCATCTTCAGTCTCCTCTATCCTGCGACGCTTACGAGGAGACACGCCTGCATGACTGTTTCCTTGGACTGAATGCATCAACTCTTGAGCCACACTTTCCAACTGATCAAAACAAAAAATGACTCATAAATAAGCTTCTAAAAATGATGAGTGAACACGGCATAGTATACTTAGATCAAATCTTCAAAATTTATGGGAAATGCCTTTGTGTAGAAAGCTACATCTGTAAAACAGTCTGTTGGGAGCATATTGGTATATCTCTTTAACTAAGTGATAATTTTTAAAAACCATTTGGGCATTCAGTCAAATATTGATATAAATCGACGTATCAAAACAAAGAAAATTCTGTAAAGGACATAAAACATACCATAAATTCTTTATACTTATATAAATCTTTGCCCTCTATCAATTTTTGTTTCCTCAGGTCATTCATGAACTGTGAGAGAACAGTCTGAAAATTGTTGTTTGTAAGGTTGTCTGTCTTAAGCTTGCTTTTATATCTAGCTTCCCATACTGATTTGACCTAAAAAGAAAAGCAAATTTGCCTGCACCAGAGAAATGTAAAATGTTGAACAAATGCACAAACATTGGCCAAATACATTCATTTTTAGTATTTCACTGCTGATCCTTTATACGTCTCATATTATTTACTATCATTTTCAGTTTTCTTCTACTAAAGTAAAAGTCTTGGACATGTGACAATTGTACATGTTGTACACATGCCCCCATTTTTCTTCATACCAAACAGATACATAATATGCAATAGAATTTCAATAATAAAGGGGGGTAGCACGTAATGTCATGAACATCAACTTGACCCGACTGGCTGGCAAAAAAAAAGTGTTGAAAAATACATATCTGCTGAAATTAAATAATTTAAAGGAAGGCACTAAATAAATGAAATATACTTAACTCTCTCTGTTGCTCCACTATAGTATATGGACTGTACATCTCATCATCTTGTAACAAGACCTGTCAATCTAGATCACAAGTAGCACAATGTGCAACCCCCCTGTACTGGTTTAATCTATTGGATTAATTTGGATTACCAACCTGAGACCTAAGTTTTATCCTCAAGTTACTGACTACTTGATGTAATGAGGCCTCTCTGGTTTTGTTATATCTCTGCAGCTTGGGACACAAGGCCACTGCTATGTACCTGTCTGAAGCCTTCCCAAATATAGGAATTACATTATAAATGAAGTGGAATAATTATATGATTACTCAATGACATGTTTGAGCAAGCTTAACACTGTCAATTATTTCAGCATTTTAATGACAGATCTAGGCATTCCAAACAGCCAACATTAAAAATTTTAAAACAGAAAATCAAAAGTTTAACTCGACTTCAATTCAGTACAAATCCATAAAAGGCTACGAAAACAAAGTACCTTTAGTATAAAACATGAACCTCNATTTTTTTTACACAAAAAGAAATCCCCAAAGAGGAGGAGAATTTTAATCCAAATAGTCAGGTACCAGACATTTTTGTTTAAATCAGAATCTCTGGTATATGATGTGGATGGTATAAGATAGGTTATTATCAATTTGGGCAGTTGTCTTATTTTTCAATCTTCAAAAGATTTTAAGAAACATTTTAACTGGTATATTTCAACTGCATATGTGAAATACTTGGTCATAGATTGGAGGTTATGATAAACCACCAGATTGTGAAATGAAAAAAATAAAGGTGAACTTTGAAGCTATAAATGAAAAATTAGACTGTGTCATTAGAACAGCTCATAACAGGGGTTGTAATATTATGTTTTTCAATTGTCATGATATTTATGCCATGAAAACGGCACAAGTATAAGATGTAAAGTTATAAATATATGTAAAGAATTGTTACTCATAATACTTGATAAAATACTTCTTTACCTCTCCTTTATCCAGCACATCTCCCATCAGTTTTTCCTGCTCCCTTTCAGTTGGAATACAGCACTCAGGCCAGGGAAGAATCTGGCAAGAAGTTTATGAATAATTCACAAGAGTGTCAAATCTTTAACTAGACAGCATAAATGCAAGATCAATATATTACAGTATAAAAAAAGAAGAACAAGCCCACAAAGCTGTCACATGTACAGACAAAAAGAAGAAAACAGTAATGCACAATTCTGCTGCAATAATATACTATGCTTAGCAGCAAGTCAACACCAAATTTTAATTATACACAACAGGTAATATGGATGAAAGTAAAATTTGTATCTAGCACAAGGCTTCAGGCCCATAAGAATCCAAGCTTACACCTTGAAAATGCCAGAATGAAAATAAAAAAAAAATGAATCAGCCCTGCAAGTTTTAAAGCATAATATGTCACATTTTTTTATGTTATCTGTATACAGTAGAAAGAATATGCTAAAAAAGTGAAAAAAGCAGCACAATTTCTGTTAATATGGTTTGATCAAAACGATTTTCGAACTCGAACATCTATTTAAGCATCAAAGCAAATTGTTGAATAATACAGGAGTAGTGATTTACACAAGAAATTATGAGCAAACAAAGGATGGACAACTTCTGACATTAAGGATGGACAGTTGAAACTCAACGGTAACCATAATACAACCTCTGACATATAGATACCAAACATGCATCTAAGTCTTACCCTCGATGGTGACATCAACTCGTAAGAGGTACTTTTCTTTATCTTTTTAGTTATGACAGGCTTCACATTGTAAATCCACAGTTGCCCCTCATCATCACCACAGTATACCAGGCCAGCATCTGGAGAAAGATTTAGTTACACCAGACTGAACTCCATTTAGATTAAAGTGCATTCTGATTCAGACTAAGACACATGCCCATGCTGATTAAGGTATATCTGAGGTAACCAGAAAACCCAGGGTCATTCCACACACCACACAAAATAGATCTTAAAATTGTCATTTTATTCATTTAATAAAATGTTTGATGATTTATACGTGGCACAGATAATCACAAATCTTTATTTATGATTCATCATGAATCACAAAACTGCGTTATAGCACACATTTGTTATTAAAGTCTGAAAAATTATATATATACATATAATTAAAAACAAGGTATTAATAAAACTAAAAAAATAAGATAAAGATTAAAATATATACTGTTAAATAGAACTATAAGGCAAAATACTCATGTTTTTCCTTGGACTTAAAAGAGATGTCAATCTTAACCAAAATTAACTAAAACTATATTGGCTCCTATTTGAAAAAGTACAACTAGAACCAGAAATAATGAGGCTTTGTGCAACAAAGTGGAACAAATGGAATGTGGTAATGGTTGCCTGTAGAGACAACCATCCATGTGGTACTAATAGGCAAATACAGTTTCTTCCTAAATTCCTTAAACAATTCAAGAAGCCTTTTCAATTCCCTTAATACTGTAGACACTTTTTATTAAAATAACCACAAAAGAATATCAATGGACAAAATTCAAATTTATAAAAAGTTTCAAGAAATTTTTTACATTTCCATAAATTACTTGAAAATGTAGCTAATCAGCATATTCTTTAAAAAGAAATCTTACTTAGCACTGCCCCCAAATTTATGTATGGTGTATCAACGTTTTTCCATTTCAGCCGTGCAATGGGCATGGCAGTGACACATTTACGGTTTTGGGCATGGGCCAATACATCCGAGAACCTCCACAATTGAATGAAACCTTGTTGGGAACATTTAGTTGCTGAAATTGGAAGAAAATGTACCATAAATAGTTCTGTTAAACTAGTTTTACAAGTTTTAATCCCCATGTACTTTGATAATACATCAAACTAATAATTTAACACTGAGATATCATAAATATACCACATCTTTACGCTTAAGCCATTTTAATTAATTAAAAAACATTAATTCTCAAATTATATGCTGTTTTATCTTTTTTAAAATCAATTTTACAGAACTTAACGAAATTTTAAAAAGATGTGCACAGTCTAATTGTAAGAGCAATCATCAAAGGGGCATTGTAAACATCAAACCATTCAATGATGAAATGTTCAGTAAATATACTCACCAATGATATCATTAGATACTTGTACTAGTGCATCAACAATATCATTCTGGGGCTTTGGAATGTTGATTTCAAGAGTGGGTTGCCTGCATGTGAAGATTGTATAATACTAAGGTCTGTTTCTGCTGCATTAAGATAACATCCTCAAATCATTTCATTTCATGAAAATGACATCTAAGAGATCAACATCTCTAAATTTCAGGAGTAAATATTTTATAATACCTTGCACCTCTTCAGTGTTTGGAAATTAATATAAAATATTATTAAGCTATGATTCAAAACATGAACCGTGAAATGTTCTTGTACTTTAAATCTGTGATCACTTCTCTTTATTTAAGAATCACCAACCTGCTCATCCTTTTATCTAAATTACTTTTGTCAATGTGCCAGGCATAACAGTTCTTCTCACAGCCAGCAATGAGGTAGTTTGAGAGGAATACCGTGTTAAGGACATCTCCTCCAGGACTCTGTAGGACAAGCAGCTGCCTAGATACACGAGAAAAATATTTGATAAAATTAAAAGGTACTGTGGTAAACTATATATATGATTTAAATGAGAACGAAATAAACAAGGCAGCAAAGCTGTCAAATGTACAGACAAAAAACAGAAAATAATGATGCAAAATAGGTCATTTTGCCAATTTTGATGCAATAATAAATAATGCTTATAATAGCACTGTTAGTCAACACTGAATTTTAATCATGCACAACAGGTAACATGGTCAATAACAGGAGCTGACCCAGAGATATTTTCTGACAGTATTCCAAAGTATCTTTGTTGATCCATCCTCTATTTTGATGATCTTCCAACAGAAAAAAAAATAAATATCAGTCAATATAAACTTAAAAATCCAAACGTCTTCCGGAAGCTGACCCAGAAGATGGTCTCAATCCATCCCTTCAATAAGATTACAGTATCAGGACCATGAGAGACCAAAGTCACATGATGAAAGTCTCAATATTTGAAAAATGATGACAGTGCATAAAATAATATTACATAATGTTTGAAAACATAAATAACATACAACTGCTTATGTGGAAATACAGAAAATGTGCAGAGCTTCAGGCGGTTAAATATCACAAATGCAAG
>NW_019775466.1:94848-126869 GCF_001039355.2 Lingula anatina | reverse complement strand
AGCGGTAACGGTAGCCGTCCGGCGGAGCCGGCGGAACGATCCGGACGGGACCGAAACCATGTGTACCGCCAGCGCTAACACTGGTGGTACAATTAATATATTAGAAATTATCTATTCTTACTAAATAACCATGTTGGTTCCTCTGGATGAACTAACAGGCTACTGATATATTTTGTATGTCCTTTTAGTTCAGCATAGCACAGGTGTTGAGCTGGGTGAATAAGATGAACAATGCCTAGTTTTCCTGAAAATAAATGATACTATCAATTAAAAGGTTATTACGAAAAGAAGAAAAATAAATGATCAAAACTACAATTGCTTATGTATTGGCAAAATTTACAGCAGCTTGCTTAAAATCAGCATTCTTTGGTAACTTTACTTACCCCCAGTGGCCAGTATGTTTGTGCGTTTGCTGCCACGGCCACTGCTTGTACTACTACACACTGTGGTCCAAGCCACAGTGAAAAAATGCTGAAAGAGATTCAAATAATAAATGATTCAGATCCCATTCTGAATGTTGAAATTGTCTGGGAAATTTGTTGTACTATGCAATCTATGTGCACTTAAATGGTATGGTTAAGATTTCCAAAGACAAAAAATATTAGGCATATTATATTTATTAAAAAGTTGTGGTTTAGTGATCTAAAGAGCAATTTTGTTCATCCAAATGTTTTTCTCCTAAACAGCACATGCTTGGTATAAAGCTAATCAATCAATGTTAAATATTCTATGACAATGGGAATGACTACCCAATTCAGAACACATTGAACTGGAAAGATAAGAAAAAGTCATTAGTATTAATCAAGAGTAGCTTAGCAGCAAATTACCTCTTTCGGTAGCTTGTAACGCATCATTAGTTTACCAGTTGAGCAATCTAAAAGACAGAGTATGTCACCCCCACAAGTAGCCACAATGTTGGTTGTCTCTCCTGCAATGCAAAGTTCATTTTCAGTTACATGATCAAAGTTACATTTCATACCTCATAACTGTATAATTGTTATTCACATAATTTAAGAATAAAGGAACTGTAGAGAGGGCATTTTCACCAAAAAAAAAATTATTTTATATTATTTATCAAAGTGGACCCTACTTGCAAAAGAAAAGAGTGCTCCTTATTTCAAGCACCCATCCTCACTCTGGCATTTTTCTTACCCGGGTTGTCTAATTCTGGCTCAAAAGCACATTTCCATACTTTGGTTCTGTTGTCTGAGGGATTGTTGTCCTTGGCATGACAGCGGACAAAATGAACAGGATCATAATCTGGAACATCTGGCTACAAATATATAGAAAGCTAAAATGTTAGCTGTAGTATGTCAATCTTAGATTCACTTTATAATTCCAATTTAAAAGAACCCTTTTGATACAGTATAACTATAAGAGGAAATATGACATGCAGAAAACTATACAGATTGAAACACATTGCCAGTTAATAAATTTTTAATATTTCATGATTGCACACCACAAAAAAGGATTTATAATAATCCCAAACGCTACCTTAAAGCTTTCACTTCTATTTCCTTACCAGATTTAATATGCACGGTTTGGGCTGTATCTTTGAGAAATGATTTGTGTTTTCATAATTTTCTTCATCTTCAGTCTCCTCTATCCTGCGACGTTTACGTGGAGACACGCCTGCGTGACTGTTTCCTTGGACTGAATGCATCAACTCTTGAGCCACACTTTCCAACTGATCAAAACAAAAAATGACTCATAAATAAGCTTCTAAAAATGATGAGTGAACACGGCAAAGTATACTTAGATGAAATCTTAACAATTGATGGAAAATGCCTTTGTGTAAAAAGCTACATCTGTAAAACAGTCTGTTGGGAGTATATTGGTATAACTCTTTAACTAAGTGACAATTTTTAAAAACCATTTGGGCATTCAGTCAAATATTGATATAAATCGACGTAACAAAACAAAGAAAATTCAGTAATTGACATAAAACATACCATAAATTCTTTATACTTTAATAAATCTTTGCCCTCTATCAATTTTTGTTTCCTCAGGTCATTCATGAACTGCGATAGAACAGTCTGAAAATTGTTGTTTGTAAGGTTGTCTGTCTTAAGCTTGCTTTTATATCTAGCTTCCCATACTGATTTGACCTAAAAAGAAAAGCAAATTTACCTGCACCAGAGAAATGTAAAATGTTGAACAAATGCACAAACATTGGCCAAATACATACATTAAGAACAAAAATGTCCAGACCAGTTATGTTCTCAAACCTTTATGTAGCACATTTTAGTATTTGACTGCTGACCTTTTATACCTCTCCATGTTATTTACTATCATTTTCAGTTTTCTTCTACTAAAGTAACAGTCTTGGACATGTGACAATTGTACATGTTGTACACATACCCCCATTTTTCTTCATACCAAACAGATACATAATATGCAATAGAATTTCAATAATAAAGGGGGGTAGCACGTAATGTCATGAACATCAACTTGACCCGACTGGCTGGCAAAAAAAAAAGTGTTGAAAAATACATATCTGCTGAAATTAAATAATTTAAAGGAAGGCACTAAATAAATGAAATATACTTAACTCTCTCTGTTGCTCCACTATAGTATATGGACTGTACATCTCATCATCTTGTAACAAGACCTGTCAATCTAGATCATAAGTAGCGTACGTGCAACCCCCTGTACCGGTTTAATGTACTGGTTTAATTTGGATTACCAACCTGAGACCTAAGTTTAATCCTCAAGTTACTGACTACTTGATGTAATGAGGCCTCTCTGGTTTTGTTATATCTCTGCAGCTTGGGACACAAGGCCACTGCTATGTACCTGTCTGAAGCCTTCCCAAATATAGGAATTACATTATAAATGAAGTGGAATAATTATATGATTACTCAATGACATGTTTGAGCAAGCTTAACACTGTCAATTATTTCAGCATTTTAATGACAGATCTAGGCATTCCAAACAGCCAACATTAAAAATTTTAAAACAGAAAATCAAAAGTTTAACTCGACTTCAATTCAGTACAAATCCATAAAAGGCTACGAAAACAAAGTACCTTTAGTATAAAACATGATCCTTGTCTTTCTTTAATATATACATAAAATTTTGTTTCCAACTATTTATCTATCTTAGGTCAAAGTAGAGACTTAATTGTGTTCTCAATTAATTTGTCTATTTGTTTATTCATTTCATTTGTTAAACTGCTACTAGTACTTGAACTTTCATTTACAAGACAATTCTGGGATAATTCCTTACATCTAGATTGTTGTTTTGTGTGTAAAGCTCCTCCAACTTTGGGAATTGAGCAACAAATTGGATATCTGTCAACTGGTTCTGGCTACAGTCCAGTTTAGTCAGCTTCTTCAGGTTCAGAGATGGGGAGACAGAGGTGAAGTTATTATCAGATATGTCCAACTCTTCTAGGTTGGTGAGTCTGTTAAATAAAGCAACTGGGAGGTGGGTTAGTCCCAATTCACTCAGGCTGAAACAAATTAATTATAGTGACTCATGCAATTATACTTTAGACAAACAATTATTTGTATTGAAAAGAAAGATGCAGATTGATGTATATTATCTTCTCAATTACTTTTCAAGAAAACCTTATTAACTTTGCTTTAGTTGCGCAAACTGAATCATATGATCACATTACCTCTAAAATTTATAGAAATCATTACCTCAGTTGTTTAATATCACTGAGTTTTTTACATCCTGTCTGGTTGAGAAGAAATTCCTCAGTTACTTCTAAAGCTGACATAATAACTGCAGCCTCTGGCTCTTTCAATTTAACTGTGACCTTCAAATAATAAATGAAAAAAAAAAAAAAGGAATGAATTCATGCACTAAAGGCAATTTATCTGGCAAGAAGTTTGCTCCACTTCTTGGCACTACATGCTATGCAGGTAATCCTTATAGCATCCTGTGAACATTACAAACTCCCAGGGGTACAAATATCCAAATCCTGGAGAAACTGTTTGACCTCCATTGCACACTGCAGCAAATCATTCACAAATACAGTCATCTTTGACTGTTTCACAAATCAGTTTGATAACATTTTTATCCTTTTTTCCAGCTATATGCAGTAGTGTTAGCACTATGCAGCAGTGTTAGCATTTGTAATTGACGCCAAATATAGTCTTGAGAATTTCTAATAGAGGGTGTATTGAGATCTTACCTGTGTGGCATGTAAGGCTGAAAACTAAGGCAAACAACAAGGACGAGTTGCATTGACTGCTTACTATATATTATTTAACATTGTTGAAATCACTTCGAAGAAGGTGTGCATACATACAAACGCAATCTGAATTTATTCAGATCTTAATTACTTCACTTGTAACTTTTGTCTGTTGTCTAAGGCGAGACGGGATGGGGGGGGGGTGCTGGTTTATTTTCAAAGTACTAGTTGATTTNAAAAAAAAAGTGTTGAAAAATACATATCTGCTGAAATTAAATAATTTAAAGGAAGGCACTAAATAAATGAAATATACTTAACTCTCTCTGTTGCTCCACTATAGTATATGGACTGTACATCTCATCATCTTGTAACAAGACCTGTCAATCTAGATCATAAGTAGCGTACGTGCAACCCCCTGTACCGGTTTAATGTACTGGTTTAATTTGGATTACCAACCTGAGACCTAAGTTTAATCCTCAAGTTACTGACTACTTGATGTAATGAGGCCTCTCTGGTTTTGTTATATCTCTGCAGCTTGGGACACAAGGCCACTGCTATGTACCTGTCTGAAGCCTTCCCAAATATAGGAATTACATTATAAATGAAGTGGAATAATTATATGATTACTCAATGACATGTTTGAGCAAGCTTAACACTGTCAATTATTTCAGCATTTTAATGACAGATCTAGGCATTCCAAACAGCCAACATTAAAAATTTTAAAACAGAAAATCAAAAGTTTAACTCGACTTCAATTCAGTACAAATCCATAAAAGGCTACGAAAACAAAGTACCTTTAGTATAAAACATGATCCTTGTCTTTCTTTAATATATACATAAAATTTTGTTTCCAACTATTTATCTATCTTAGGTCAAAGTAGAGACTTAATTGTGTTCTCAATTAATTTGTCTATTTGTTTATTCATTTCATTTGTTAAACTGCTACTAGTACTTGAACTTTCATTTACAAGACAATTCTGGGATAATTCCTTACATCTAGATTGTTGTTTTGTGTGTAAAGCTCCTCCAACTTTGGGAATTGAGCAACAAATTGGATATCTGTCAACTGGTTCTGGCTACAGTCCAGTTTAGTCAGCTTCTTCAGGTTCAGAGATGGGGAGACAGAGGTGAAGTTATTATCAGATATGTCCAACTCTTCTAGGTTGGTGAGTCTGTTAAATAAAGCAACTGGGAGGTGGGTTAGTCCCAATTCACTCAGGCTGAAACAAATTAATTATAGTGACTCATGCAATTATACTTTAGACAAACAATTATTTGTATTGAAAAGAAAGATGCAGATTGATGTATATTATCTTCTCAATTACTTTTCAAGAAAACCTTATTAACTTTGCTTTAGTTGCGCAAACTGAATCATATGATCACATTACCTCTAAAATTTATAGAAATCATTACCTCAGTTGTTTAATATCACTGAGTTTTTTACATCCTGTCTGGTTGAGAAGAAATTCCTCAGTTACTTCTAAAGCTGACATAATAACTGCAGCCTCTGGCTCTTTCAATTTAACTGTGACCTTCAAATAATAAATGAAAAAAAAAAAAGGAATGAATTCATGCACTAAAGGCAATTTATCTGGCAAGAAGTTTGCTCCACTTCTTGGCACTACATGCTATGCAGGTAATCCTTATAGCATCCTGTGAACATTACAAACTCCCAGGGGTACAAATATCCAAATCCTGGAGAAACTGTTTGACCTCCATTGCACACTGCAGCAAATCATTCACAAATACAGTCATCTTTGACTGTTTCACAAATCAGTTTGATAACATTTTTATCCTTTTTTCCAGCTATATGCAGTAGTGTTAGCACTATGCAGCAGTGTTAGCATTTGTAATTGACGCCAAATATAGTCTTGAGAATTTCTAATAGAGGGTGTATTGAGATCTTACCTGTGTGGCATGTAAGGCTGAAAACTAAGGCAAACAACAAGGACGAGTTGCATTGACTGCTTACTATATATTATTTAACATTGTTGAAATCACTTCGAAGAAGGTGTGCATACATACAAACGCAATCTGAATTTATTCAGATCTTAATTACTTCACTTGTAACTTTTGTCTGTTGTCTAAGGCGAGACGGGATGGGGGGGGGGTGCTGGTTTATTTTCAAAGTACTAGTTGATTTACACACGTTTATAAGCATTATAAGCTAGGCGTGGTGTTGTAAAACACAAATTCTTTGGAATGCATTATCATCCTCTCAGAAAATAAGAAGCTAAGACGCAAAATGACGATGTTTTTACCTATTATGTAACAACACAAATAATTCGCATTTTTGAATCGGGTAAAAGATTGAAACCAGGCTAAATTGTGGTTAATTAAGAGCTTTATGCGAGTTAGATGAACTGCACTTCATACTACGTTTACTTAAAATTATCAGACGATAATACAAGAAGTAAATAAGATATAAAATGTACCAATAAATGAAAGAAAAATCTTACTTCCTTTACCTGGTTGATACATTCAGTCCTTTAAATCTCACGCGAACGGAAGTTTTCTTATGCGCATGTCAGAGAAAAGTGGCACGCGTGTTTCCGGTCACGAATCAACATTAGGGTAGTGACGAAATTATTTCTTAATTTAAAGCTGTCGATAGCGAAGAATATGGACAGGAAATGTGCTTGTAAAGGTATAAGGACCTGCTTAATCTGTGAAATGCAGCAGCCGAAAAGATATACAGACGAACAGGTAACAAACATACTGTCCTAAGCCAAATAAAAATGCTTCACTCTCACCTAGTGTTAAAAATTATGCCTTCTTGTCTACCAGGTCATCAGGTAGGTATATCAGAAAAAAAAAAAATTCAAACTGATCAGAAAAACATAATATTCATATCTTCTGAAAGATATTGCAACACAGATTGCAATTCTTTTGGAATTTTTAAAATATTCATACAAGCAACAAAGATATTGAAGTTTTTTTTTACTGCTATATGCCACCAAGTGTCCTCACTTTTCAGCCAAAAATCTGACCACTGACCAGCGCATCTGTATCTGTCCATATACGTCTAAAGAGACCAATACTGGTATGAAATAGAGGGTAATCAAATTAACTATACTTCAAATCGTTAAATTTTCTTGTTTTTTCCATTAGATTGCAAATTTCCTGAACTTTTAAATGGTATAAATTACACAGCGCTAAAAGAGAGATTTGAAAGATCTTGAAAGGGATGTCATACGCGTCCTGTGGGCAGGCCGGTCACAGCTTTGCCAGCACTGCAGCTGGACAGTGGCAAATGCGGTGCCCCTGGTGCATTGTGATATACCTACAGCAGGTGTTACACTGTGTAATAATATTACAGAATTCATGTGCTAACATATTGTTAATGTTATTTCTTTCAGGAACAAAGACAAACTTACCTGTACTGTCCACATTGTTCTAAAGCCTGGTTAGAAAAGCAAGTCCAATGGACACATTATGGACACTCTAGTGATCACTTCAACACCCAACCCACTGGTGATCTTTGTAGATGTGGTCACTCCAACAGAAAGTGTTTAGATTTCCCAGGCATCAATCTAATCTTAGACTTCATCACAGACAACGAAGAGGAAGAACTTGTAGTCCAGATGGAAGCAACACCTTGGGTGAACTCACAGTCAGGGAGAAGGAAACAGGTGGTTGCATTTGTCTTCACCATTAAGGAAGAGTTGAGTTTTGTGAGAAGTTGAAGGTGGCATATCCTCTATGTGATATTTTACATTTCAGTTATGACTGTGTATATTTATTATGTTTTTACACCAAAACTTAGTTAACTTTTATGACGTGGTTTTTATTGTAGTGAATAATTTTTTTTCTTCTTTTTTCCAGGACTACGGACCAAAAGCAAATTTTAAGAAAAAGAAATTAAAACTTGGCTGCTTCAATGGGTTGCCAGCTTTTTGCAAAACACTTGTAGAGAGAATGCAGAGAACTGAACAACTTCGCGATTTTGTCCCAGTGGAACTCTGTGACTTAGAATATGTTCCTGATAGAGGCTCTGCCATTGATCCACATTTTGATGATTTCTGGCTCTGGGGAGAAAGACTCGTGACATTGAATTTGTTGTCAGACACATATCTCACTTTATCCAAAGATGATCAGCCTGGGGTGGAGGTGTTAGTACCGATGCCCAGAAAATCACTGATCATAGTCTCAGGACCTGCTCGTTTTCAATGGAAACATGCCATAAAGAGGGATCATATACAGTCAAGAAGAATTGCCATGACCTTTAGAGAACTTGCACCTGAGTTTTTAGAAGGTGGGCCACAGGAGGACACTGGTAGGAAAATGATAGATTTGGCTAAGACATTTAGGGGTGTAGCAGTGGGTGGACAGTTGTCCTTAATTCAAAGTTAGTACATATACAATTTCACAATTATTTGTAGTTTGGCTCAAGGTTAATAAGTTAAACTGTGAGTTAAGCTCTACTATATTTTAGTTTCCCTTTTTTTTTTTTTTTTGAAAAGCAGGTCTTTATGAAAATAAATGGTTTTGATGCAAGTTGTGTCCTTTGTAAGAAACCTATTCACAGAGATGGATTGTTTAATGAACTAGCATAAGCTGCCTTTAATTGTATACTGTAAGTTTATTTTAAGGGTCTAATAGATAACAGTGACTGATGGATTTTTGTGGTGAAACCAATAAACAGCTCCAGTCATGATTGAAGTATTGTTTTGATAGTAATAAATTACATAAATGAGGCAGTTCAGTTTCCTTTTGTTGAAGAATTTATGCTCTCTTAATGAAAAGATAAACTTGAAACAGAGTGTACAAAACCTTGCATATATATATTTATTGACATTTCCTCTTTTTGCATTTTTTACAGTGGTTTTGATTTTTAAAACTGATTTGCACATTTTTACACTGAATATTATATATACATTGTAAATAATTAATAACATGCCACTGTATAGATGATGTACATGATTTAGTCGTTACCACTCTTTGATGTCTTTTGGTCAAACACTACCTCATGCAGTGTTTTGATAAAACCCACCATTTGAAAGTCTTAAAAGTTGGACAATTTATTCTATTTTCTCTTTGTTGATGGAAACTTTGATTTTTTTACCATCCTTCTGCTCCTTCTCATAAAACTTGATACAGGGCACACCATCTACATGCTCAAATGTGTAATAAATGTCTTCCTCTTCAGCTTGCTGTGTCCTGTCATCTGGTCCAGTCTGATAATAAACGGTACATATGGCATCGGTGATGGTCAAGCCAGCACAAGACCAAATAAATGCCATTAACTTCAGTCTTCTTCTAAACTGTTTTTTGGCTTCACCATAATGATTTGATAGTTTCCTCTTCATCTCACCACAGCGATAAATCCTTTTTTTGTCATGTGTGGGTTCCATACGACCAGTCATATCAAATTCCAACTCTGTTGGAGCTTTCAAGTCCAAACCTGTAGGGTCGGTGGGATTACTAAAAACCTGATGCAGTAAAGCATAGATTTTGCTTTTGTTTTTCAGTTTTGGATCTGGTGGGCACAGTTGTTCTGTAGGATATTTCTCTTTCAACAATTTAAACTCTTCAGGAGAGAGAGGATATTTGTCTGCAACTGCAACCTTAATTCTTTCAAAAAGACATTTTTCCAACTTTCCCTTCATATCTATTAAAGTCTTATGAATTTCCAACTTGTCTTGGATGCTTTCTGTTGTACCTGTAACATGTGATCGAATATAATTTTCACTTTCCACACCATTTTTTTCAAGTTCCTTGTCAAGCAGCTTTAGGTAATGGGCAAAAATAATTTCAAAATCTTCACAGAACTTCATACTATCTTTTAGCTCACCCAACAGACTATATATATCAGCGAGATCATTTTCATGCCTAAAGAGCAAACGTTTTGCATAATTTTTATGAAACCGTCCACGGACGATGGTCTCCCATGTTTTGTCATTTTCCTGACCTGCCCCTTTTAATTGATGGGACCTTAAACCTAGTAAAGAAAAATAAGAAGGTAAGCATTTTATAATTTATACTTAAAGTTTTATAGATATAATTTCTGGAATAAGGTGTTTATTTAAAATTAGATTTGCAGTCATGGAGTGCCACATTATGTTTAAATTAATTTTAATACTAATTTTTAGTGTCTTAAAGATAAATTAATATTTTAAAGCAATATTGGTTGATATTCTAATATTTCTATCCAATCATTCCAATAGTTCTGCACATCAAATTTCAGTATTTGCAAAGAAGCTCAGGATATATTCATGTGTAAACAGGTAGGATTTATGTGAGGTTTTATACATGTACAGTATCTGTGCAATGAATAAACATTACCTTGCTCAGGGCTTTTGGTACTATCAGTGCTTTCCTGCTTTGATGTGCTGGCTGTTGGCTCATCTTGTCTCTCATAGGAAAACTCCTGTTGGTAATTTGGTGGCCCCTCTGAAACAGAGTTGTAACCCCAAAATTAAACCCAACATGATGTTTTCATTGGATATTTAGAAAAAATAGGAAAATTTATGGTATAATAAAAAATATACCAAATAGTACATCATTTTTATATATCATATATCATTTTTATAACAATCAATCAATCATTTTAATCTGAACTCCGAGAAAAGAAAACATAAATACAATAATGAATTTTAATTTTAAAATCAGTTTTGGATCTGTTATATTTTGAAAGATAAACCTGAGGAAAGAGTCATCTCCTTTTTCCTGCACCTACATGTAAATTGCATATCTTTTTCAGTGTTTGCTTTATTAGCAGTTTGATATATCTGTTAATAATTATACAAACAACCTGAAGGAGTCATAAATGTAAATAACTCTGATACTGGAACTTACATTTAGCAACTGACCAACAACGGGGTCTCAACATGAGACCTTTCACTATAAATACTATATATATATATATATATATATATATATATATATATATATATACTATACTAGGTAAATGACCTGGATGGACTGGTCACCTGATCTTTTTTCATTTACCCAGTATGCCAGGTCATTTACCTAGTGAAAGGTCTCAGGTTGAGACTGCACTGTCAGTCATTTGCTAAATTTAAGTTCCAGTATCAGAGTTTTTCATATTTATCGTTGTTATGCTAAAGGATGACTAACATTCACTCAACATGAAGGAGTCGTACTCAAAGTAACCAGAAAGTGAACTTTCGTATATTTACCAGACGTTTTTTTATTCCTTTTCTTCATTATCTCCCTTTCTCTCTCTTCTACCTTTTTAACTAATTTCTCAGCATTTGCTGCTTTTAGAATTTTCTTGAGGTAGCTGTACTTGGCAACAGAAATTTTACATATATCTTCCAAGATATTGGCTAGGTCCAAGAAATCTTGAACTTTCTCCAGTTTCCCTTCTCCTAGTTCATCTTGTAAATAATATTTAATATTCTTTAACTGGCTTTCTGTTATACGATCATTGAGCCACATTATCAAATCTCTATGGATGTCCTGTGGTGAACTACCAGCTTCCATGGCGGTATTTGCTGACAAGAAATATTTTGAAATTTAGTTGTATTTACTGTTACATATCCATGTTTTTAACTAATTGAATTACCGCGAACTAGAGAAAATGCGACTTAAGAACACAAACATATCTGTAAAACAAAATATCCTACAGAAGTAAGTCTGGCGCTTTGACGAAAGTGAAGTTCACTGAAGGAGAATTGGTATCGCATCGTTAATATATTACATGTGTACATTGTAGATCCGTTGCACAAAAAGTGAAAAACAGTTCTACTCGTATAAAAATTTGTTTTATGGAATTTAGCCTGTTCTCCCGCCATCTTTAATTTTCAAAAGTGAAACAGGAAGCAGACTCATATTTTAATAAACTTAATCATTTTATCATTTTTTTTTTCGTCCTGAGTTTGAAATTATAAAAAGTAAATGCATTGATATTTACCTAGCTAGAATAAATCGTGCTGCTGCAGCCCCAGCGGTACTTGTGGAAGGATTTAACATTGGTAAGGATGACGGGCACCTTTCCAGAACTACGGAGTACCCGATAGTAACAACTCCCTTAACTATACCGGGTACTTTTTTGTCGTACCAGTGTATAAGTCACACGTCATTGGCTACCTTTGTTTACTTTGTGATTGACGCACAGACTCACCAGTGACGTGACGTGACCCGCTAACCTGTACAGTACAGGTACATGTACATTTATGAATACCAGATTCTTATATGACGGTTCGGAATGGGGCTTTTTAAAATTAATTAATTTATTTATTTTATGATTTTTTTTTATGTAGCTTTGAGATATGATTAATACTGTAGGCCCTATTCTGTTGTACACATTTTGCTCATTTACGGAGCAGTTGCCTCACAGGACGGTAATTTCGTTCTTTATGCTTGATTAGACCTAAAATACAAATGAATGGCAAAAAAGGCAACGCCTGCACCAAACCATTACCCAGTAGAACATTTTGATAGAGGTTTTACATTAAATTATGAACACAATACAAGTGTCTGCAGTTGGGACTAGTCTACTAACGCATGCGTACAATGTGTCCCAATAGGTGTCCTTAAACAATTATAATATAAGTTTAAGGGGCTGATGATAAACGGCCGACACTTGTTTTTAATTCAATATGTGGAAAAACACGTAAAAAGTATTAGGGAAATGAAATTACTTTTAAATCGAAAAATTTAACTTTCTAAGTGGAAAAGTAGTTGAGTTTTTTTTTCTTTATGATCGAGAGTAGATCTACAATAATGAAAATTCATGCTTTCCAGGTGCTGTGGTCGGCTGTACATGTTATAATCGCATTGTATCCTTCCTAACATGCATACTAGTAATGTATCAAATCAATTTTAAAAGTGTAAAAACGAGTGACCAGAAGGATCAATTTATTTAGTGATTTATTTGCCTAACGCAGCCCAGTGCAAATACAGTCGAGTGCTAGAATGGATAATGACAGTCCTCATCCTCAACCCAAGCCGCAACTTGTCCTTAAATTACACGAGGCACCACCGAGTCTTGAAGAGAATATGGAAGTTATGACACGCTTTCCATCCCATATATTCCTCAGACAACGGAGAGATAATATGAGCATTGTCAAATGGAATCATAGTACAGGAAGGGTTGGGCACTGTAAAGACTGATAAAATCAGCTTTATTTGTGGAGGTTTACGCGCACTCTCACTGAATCACACACATGTATGCTTCTAAGCCTTTATACGGTCACTAAAACCCCGCAGTTGAAAACGCACTAATGGCTGTATATGAATAATGTAACTGATAAGCAATGTACCAGTAGGTCCTAGTGTAGTCACACAAAACACACCGAAAGTCGAATTGGGGTCCCCTAATTTCACCAAGTAAGGAAGAAAACGCGCAGTGATCAACAGAAACCAAGTTTCATATACTTCAGTGACCGGTTGTGTGGTTGGGTAGAGTAACACAAATTGCCGATTGACCTGTTCCTCAGCGCTGATCCTGTATATAGAAGGGGCACAAACAAAATTCTACATTGGTATTATAGTTGGGGGGCGGGTCGGTTTAAAAGAGCCGCCGAATTTGCCAAAAAAGTTTTCTTATGTTTAATCCTATGTAAACATTTGATTTTTAATTTCAATCGCTCAAACCTCAAGAAGTGCAAATTGTCTTCTCATGTTTTCCGAGTATCAGATGCCTAAACCCAGGTGGATTCTTTGAGATTTCCTCTTTTCACTTTTGGGGCACCCGCACAGGTCTACTAGTCGTAGATTTAATCTTTTTCATCTGACCTTTTGCAAATAAGCAATTTCCGTCGCAGGTTCTGTAAGGTCCGAACCTAGTGCTTGTTCCATTTAGCTACAGTCCTGGAAATTTAAACATGAGCCCAGCATGTCTTTTTGAATCACCCACCACGTACATTGTAGCTGAGTTATTGAAACTAAATTGATTTTTGTTATGTGTGAGATAATAAACTGTCTCCGGAGCGATATGTACCAGAGCACCTCTACACCTCCAGCGTTAGCTCGAGGTGTTCAAGGCATATACCGCGAGGGGGTGGCAGCGTACTTTTTGACATATATACCGAAATAAGTACTTGCATTTCACCGTACATCCTCCACCCCGAAACCGAATAAAACGTGTATCGCCACTGTCACGAGCATCTTAAGGTATGTATTTTGTTTTGGTAGACAGCCTCAGCCAGCAAAATTATTAGTAAATGGACTCTTTCTATTCACGACTCGAGAGTACCGTTAAATGTGCATCATTCGCCGTTTTCCACGTATGTAGGTTCGCATCTGGCATTTAATGTTCGGAAGTTTGCATGTCACTGTCAAACTGAGTAATGCGAACTGTCTCCCAGTTAGAGTTCCAGTTATTATCAGTTACCTAATCCACACGTAAATATGATTTATAGCTTCGTGGTAGAGATTTTTTTTTCAATATAGATTTTTTTCTTCAGATATTTATTCCCAAACTCGCAGCTGATAAATGACTTCATTTAATTATGTTTTATAGGTGGGAGCTTAATTTAGACAGAATTTAATGAGAAGTTGAACAGTTTGAGGAGTATCCATTTAAAAGAGTGTGTGTGTGTGTGTGTGTGTGTGTGTGTTTGTTTGTTTGTTTGTTTGTCTATAATTTGATAATAGAAGAATTCCAACAAATTTCAACAGATTTCTAAAACTTAAAAGGATAACAACTCTACAGATGAGATTTAAAACTCCACAATAAATACATTATAATCAACCAATCAATCAATCAATCATATCGACCACAGTCGACCGTCAACATCATTAATTTAGCAACAGAACGAAGATTTCCAGACCCTACTGTCCTCCATGACACTGGCAATCCCAGTTATACATGTAGGCCTATGTTCTCCAAGCCAATGTCCTCATGGAGAACCTGGACGTAAGTCTTGTTTCGAGCTTCCGATGAGCCATGTGTGGGTATACATTGTAAACAAAACATAGAAACATAACATTTACCACCAAAACGGCGGCTATCACAATTATTCTGAAATCTGTGCTTGCCATTGGACCTTGTGGGCCTTCATGTATGGTTACCCACTTATAATATCTTTAGACTACAACACTTAAAAAAGACTAACTTTGGATCTTGTAACGGATTCGTTAATCACTGGGAAATATGGTTTAATGACACTTTTCCCGTCAAATAAATAGTTTTTTATCCCTTTAATGGTCGTTATACGTGGGTTTTGGGTACCTGCATTGCAAAGGTGTTGTATTTTGATATTCTATTTTTTTTTCTTTTGCAAACAACGCACATCAGCTCAAAATTATTCCAACTATTCAAAGCAAAGACCACCAGTTGTTTATTATCAAGTTTATTTACAGTCAATATTACACTGAATCAAGTTGTACATTACATTTACGTGATGAAGAATTTCAGTTCTAAAGGCGATGGCCATGCATGCAAATTGAAGAGAAATGGGAAACCCTTCATTATACTATCACAATACGTCATTTCAGGTATTATGGAACACTGTGTCATCAGAATCACTACGGCAGGCAGAGTGTGGAATATCAATCAGTTTAATTACTAATTTCACTTATACGGTGTAGGAACTAAACTTATTTACAAATAAATTTTATAAGAATGCTGCTTTGCAGCCTGCAAATACAAAAGAGACGATGAAAAACAGATATGCTCTTCTATTATATGCAAGATACGAGGGACTTACTTCTTATTCATTTCATTTTGTCTCCATTGTAGCCAGAATCATTTAACGTTATGATGTGGAGATTTATTCAACATGCAGCTTGATTTACGACATTTTTGTCGTTGAGCGATTCATTATCACGACAAAAAATGCGTATCACGGTTATGAAATAAATACAATATGGCTGATAGATAAATAATCAAGGAAATAAAAACAAATCCCATCTTAACCGAGTGTGCTTTTAAACATACGTGTTTACTATTCGCCAAAAAAAAAAAAAGAAAAGCTTTCAATAATGCACACCAAAAAACTGAATAACGTGATTGTAAGGAGATAAATCTATAAAACAGATTTTATGCACATTATCCCATTCTCTAATAGCAACTCTGAACGTAGTGACTGAATATCACGACGTTAATGATCACATAAGACCCTCAATAATAAACTGATATATTTAGACTGGTGCTTAACATTTGCATTGGCATTTGCATTGGCATTCGTTTAGCTAACAGAGGGTAATATCATAATGACGATTTTTGAACACATCCGTCGCTCCTATGTAGGGTAAAAAAGAGCAAGTGCATCAAACCTTGTTCGATTTTCATTTACTACTGTTAAGCTATTAATATTACCGGTAATGCACAGATTACCGGTAGCCCCCCCCCCCCCCCCCCCATGTATTTACCTGATTAAGGTAAGAAGCAAGAGAAAGAAGCAAACAGCCATGCTTTAGGACAGCATGCCTTTAAAGCTGCAGCATTAAGCTTGTACCCATTTAAGCTTATGCACATGTATGTGGGCCCGGGGACTTCCAGTCTGTAGAAATGTATTTACTGGGCCACCCGTAAAAAAACCAAAGGAAAGCAGCAATGCCATTGGGAAGTATGATAAAACATCAGCTTCACACCTTCAGAACGGTACATATTTATCACCAAAGAAATAAATCCATAGTTTTGTTGATGATTTTCGATGGATGGTCATGCTGAAAGTCCGATGTCTGCTTTTGTTAAATCAGTGTTAAAGCGGAGATTGCCGGTGTCCTTCATGTACCTGTACCGGCATTTCTGTCTGCGTGATTTGTCAGTATAAATCGCAATCCTAGTCAGATTGTTGTTCGTATCAGGGTATTATCTGACTGCAGTTACAGAATGGGCAGATCAGACGAATTCCCAGAACGTTTAGAAGTAGTGGTTCTGACTAAGGTATTGTGAACTTTGGCATCGCTGTAGGGCAAATCTCTTTGCAACTGATTGACTTGGTTGCAGAAAATATATTTTATGAAACAGCGGCGAAAATCTTTGCTCATGACACACAGAGAATATGGATTCACGCAAGAGTTAATGAAACTTAAAATGAAACCAGTTTGTTTAAACACATACCAGAAAGTGCTAAATCTGCTCCCCCTGGCGTACTGAAACCACAATAGGTAAACGTGTCTTGGTAGCCAGCAAATGGCAAAAAGTGCCCCCAAAACTAAAACTATTTTGGCAATTTTCCGTCGAGACTTAACCTGTTTTTGATAGTTTCGATTAACTCCCTTTGTGTTAATTGCGAGAGCAGTGCTTGGGTGTTTGGTTTTATACAGATGTCTTGCCATATTAATATATGATGAGGTGATGATACAGAAAGGCACAATATAGTAAATAAATGCACGAAATGTGACATGGAACCGACTGTACCAAAAAGGCCAAGATGTGGAATACGGGTAGCAGTAATGGCTAACAATGTTATTGTGGTCATCTGGAATTTCTATGATTTGGTACGAAACCGCGTCCGGTATGGCCAATGCAACGGCGAAAGTCCACACTAGTGCCGTTATTAACATTGTTCGGTGCCACATATGACCGCCGTGGTATTTAAAGGGCTTAATTACGGCACGATATTTCTCTAGACTCAGGGCCGTGAGTGTGAATATGCTTACTCCGAGAGAAACTGTTTGAAGAAAGGCATTCAGTTTGCAAACGAAGTTACCAAACAGCCAATGCGGGAATGCGTATACAGCAGCGGTGAATGGAACCGATATCAATATCAGTATTAAATCACCCACCGCCATACTGACAATCAGGATATTCGGGGCATTTTTCATGGATTTGTTTCTGAGAACTGTGTATATGATGATGGAATTGCCCACAGATCCTAGAACGAAGATCAGGGAAAATATAACTGGAATAAGCGTGGCATCTAATATCATCAAGCTGCATATTTCACACTCTTGTTCCTCCTGGCTAAAAACCTGAATAAACGAATGGTTCTCTATATTTTCAGTTGAGTTGGTCTTCTGCATCTTCAATCTTAAGGGGACACTTTAATCCAAAATTTGCGGAATCTTCTCAGTTACCGTCGAAACTGTTGATTGCGGTTGTAACATTGGTTTATTGTAAACTTGCCATCGTTGATACGACATGAAATCATTCTTTTATGCAGAATGTTTGTATATGCTACCGATCCTCTTCTTTTGCAATATCTCTTGTTGCTTTTCATATATATCCCAGTGCTTGAATAAGAAGTGAATCAAATGATCGAATAAATGCGCTAAATGTTACTTTTGTTTGCTGTGAACAGCATAATTAAGGGACTATAAGCTTACCCAGCCAATCGCACACCTGCACACGCACCTACACAGCACGTGATTGGTTGGACAGAGTGATGCGTTTTTCCTTATACAGAAAAGAGGCTACATTAATCTTTATGCTCATTTGAGGTCAACTTAATTAACGTTCTTGGGACAAAACAATAAAACCGACTTCTTGCTTTTAATTATTACTTTTAAACTTTATAAAATAATGGTCCGACATTAACGGCTTTTTGGGGTACACCACAATGTAGACAATGTACACTGTTTATTTCACTAAAACAGATAAAATAAGTTAAGGAAAACTATAAGGCCAAAGAGACAGATGTGTTGGAGGATGCTGCCCAGCTGTTTATCCACGAGATTCCCAGGCCTTTTTCACTAAGTCTATTTGACCCTTTTATTCCACTTTTTAAACATTATGCCTTCCTGCACAACTAAATACTAGTACATATGATTTTTTAAATAACATTATTCATGTACAAGGAAAAATTTTCTCTTTTCATGTCTGTTATAATGTTCGTCACCTCTTCAGTCAGGTAATCACTTCAAATTCACAGGCTGTCATTAGGTGACCTTTATAAGCCTAATAGTCCCCTTTGCGTTTTAGTTTCATGTGGAAATCGGATGACATTAAGCATTCAAAGGATTGCATATTAACACATTTTTATTCATAATTAGTTGTGGGGGAAATATCTTACCTTGAAATTGATCCAGATGCACACGTGCATTCCACAATAAACAAATTATACAACGCCATATACACGTTGTGGCTGGATCCACGAGTTCTATTGAATTTCTCCGAGCGTTCACAGGACGGCATATTTGCTTGCTGGAGCTTTTTTAGAGGACGGCGTAATTTTCCTAGTCATGACTTCTTCATGCTACGAAATGTAAAAATTTACCTTTACAACGAAACGAATAGAGTATTTTTGTCATCACGTGGCGTATCAGTAGCCTACTTAAAAAACGTAAGTGCCTTTTCAATTTCGTTTCCAACTGACACTAGCTATCAAGTCAAAACATATCACTGCGTCGAAAAGCGCCGCGGATTGAATCGATATTATCCAATTACCGAACAGGCTGTGACTTCTCATACTACTAAGACAAAAAAGCAATATATAAGTTTGTGCACTGTTACAACGACAAATTAAAAGGGAAGTCATTGCTGTGTAAGTTATTTGTGACCAGTGGCTTCATCTGAAGGGAAAGGCCCATGCATTACGTCATACAAGTATATTTTTTATCACAACGACCTATTAATTGGGGTTCCAGGAAGTAGGCCTACTTAGGCCTATACAACGCTTCCTGGGTTTTTACAAATATGTAAAATATCTGGGGAAAAGTCTAATGTGTTCTTTGCATGATGCGTACATGTATTGCATATCAGGTGTACGTTTTTTATACCTCTGATAACAAATACAGGAAAGATGTATATGTCAGTCTGTCAATATGATGCTTCTGAGGTACGTTTTGTATCTCATTATTGGCCATGTTTATTTCCAAATGATTTATCTTGCTTGTCAACCTGACATGGAACATAATGACAAAGACAGAGTATTAATATATATTAGTATCATTTGTAACTTGTTTCTTTGCAAGTTTCAGATTGCCACTGTACGTGTGAGTGGATACCGGTTTGGCAGACGACTTTCGTAGGGTTGACATGGAAGCTTGAAAATATTATTTATACTTGATTATAGGTTGTACTACATTGTTTTCAAATTTTTTCTTTGTAATATACACTTAAATTCTTTTAGATATCTTTTCCAACGCTGTAATTCAAATTATTTTGCTATTTTTAATATTTTAATGCTGTTGGACTGAGAGGGGGAGCGAGTATCTTGCACAAGGAATCCCCTTGAAATACGCAAACCAAACATCATTGAACAGACGAAGTTATGTCAATTGTAATATGGAGAATACAACCAATCTCAGGGGCGGATCCAGGATTATTTGAAGGGTTGGGGAGGGGGAGGGTCTGCAGATGCGAAGCTGCCCCCCACCCCCACCCCCACCCTTGGCGTGTGGTTTGGGGCATTTTAGAGGACGAACGGTACCATTTGGTACGGTTTAGAACTATGATTCAGCTAAAATTCTAATTTCAAGTAATTTCAAGATGGAATCATTGGTGAGATTTTTCACTACATATGATTTATTTTTATGTATTGTGTTTTCACATAAACTTTGCCGGACCAGAGGAACGGCGACATGCAAAATCTTGCCGGTCCCCAGACTTTTCTGGCGCTCAGGACCGGTCGGTCCGGCAGTTTCCCCATGACTGACTGCTTATGGTATCAAAACCATTCTAGAGAAAAAAACAACTTTTGTCCTTTCACTAACAAAAGCTCTTGCTAAAATGTTATGTGTTACCAGCATTTTCAATTTACAGTGCTTATTGATTAACCGCACGCCGTGATGGTTTTGAAAGGGTAGTGTATTAGCGTTAAATAACATGGGAGCCATTGACATTTCAATTTATTGGGGTGACAGTAGTCTGTCGCATGATATCCCTGTACTTTTACAATGCTTCATATGCATACATGCATATGTGCTGATACATGTATATACACTTTCATTACCGCAAAGTTATACTTTCTAGCCATTATTGTTTAGCACATAAAGGCTATTAGTTATCAGCTTGATACAGACGCGTCAGTTGATCTTTTTATTTATTTTTATAATTTTTTGGAAAGAATAGCCTGGACATATGAGCAGTAAATTCTTGTTGTTAATAATTCCGCTTTGTATAGTTACATGTAGCTAGTTGCTTTAAAATGAAAAATATTGATTTTCTTTCTTAAGTTTACTGTGGGTCGGACCAGTCCCCTTTACAGCA
Organism: Lingula anatina; assembly: GCF_001039355.2. The sequence continues at coordinate 105,714 of NW_019775466.1, read as the reverse complement.
AAATGATTTTCAAAAATTCATCAAGAGCAGCATGGATAAAAGGGAGGCAGAAACAGGATCCTGCTCGCCCGTCATGGCCCATGCGCACGTACATTTTCCCATATTCCCTGTACCACATCATGCAAACTCAAATCTAGCATACACACGTGGGTTCTAACTTACAGCTACTCAGTTGACATTTAACTTTATTCTAAAATGCTTAAAACAAAAGAAAAATATTGAAATGTTGCATATCAGGCAGCTCATCCATTTACCCAAAGCGGAAAATAACGGTAATTTAAAATGGAAATCAATCCTTATTTATTTACAGTGCCTTTTGGCATTTCCTGACACTTCAAACTATTCAAAGAAAATTGCTGTACATTACTGCTTTATTAGCATTTGTGAACCTTCGGGTAGCACCAAGCCAGACCCATCAGTCACACAGCGTCGCTGCTATCAACGAGCATACTTCAGCGAGCAAACGGCCTCAGCATGAACCAATGCTTCGTGATCGTTATGCAAAGAAAATAAAGCGGTCGTGTTTTCATCGATTTAAAAAACGCCGATTTCCTGTTTCCAAGTAATAGACGTCTGATTGCTACATGTATCACCGCTGTATTTTTAATCCCCTACGACAGGTCATTGGATGCTGCAATGCTGGAGATACTGAAGAGCTGCAGAGCGGGAAGTTGGTGTGCGAGCGTAGGATCCAGATTTGTTTTATAAAAACCGCAGAGAAAATTATTAAAAACTTGGAGTGTTGCCTCATCCCAGGGATTACTGCATGCGGCTGTTGCAGTGTGTTGGGCTTGATATTTTTCACTCGAGTAGGAGTCCATCTTAAGTGGGTTCGATTTTGCCTTAAAATCCTTAAGTGATTGCCGCAGCTGCATACAGCGATTTACAAGTTATTTTTAGTTTGGCCTGAACAATCGGTTTTGTAGACCTACATGCACATATAACTGCATTAACTCTCAAATAACAAAAGATCTTCCTTTTACATCAAGGAGAATTTCATTGTGAATAGAAGGTCAATTGAAGATTCTGCCTGTCCACCCGTGGTGTTAGTTGTATAAAGATATAAGTTAAGAAGTACTGTTGTTTTATTACTCTGAGGTAGTTTTGTTACCCAAATTATTTATACGAACTCTGTGATCTTGCATTCATGAAACACTCCTTTATAACATATCATATCACATTCCAATACCATGATGTATCACACGGACTCTGGCTTTTCCAAAACTTTCTAGTCTAGTTTATCAATCGGTTCAGTTGTTGATTATGGTGTGATGTTTCACGCTCTCGGGTAATACATGTATCTTTATAACTCATCTTTGCATCTCCATCTTTGCTTATCAATCGACGTATTGTACTGATTTGGTAATGGTATGATACTTGACCATAGTTCGATGTAGAAAAAAAACTGCTTTTTTGTACTTTTTTAAAATAAAAATCAAACCAATAAACGCGACAACTCGCTCGAAGCAATCATACATAAAATGCACCAGCCGTTTTCTGTCTCTGTGGACATCACGCGAAGCTTTTGACGTCCCCGCTCCAACACTCAACTCTCCCGTAGGTTAAAGTATTTTATAATATCTGATCCCAGCAAGACGCACAGAAAATGAAAAGAATGCGAGCAGAATTGAAAACATCGGTATGGGACACAAAATTAAAACTTGAAACCTTTTTTGGGTGCCCTCTATTACCCACATAACATAATTATGCAGTCATCACAGCAAGAGTTGGAATACGATCAATCTTTATTCCTTTTTATCAAGGGCTATTACCTGGGAGTAATTCTATTGAGGCTTTCTCGGAGTGATGGGAAAGATAAAAGCGTCCCATCCTGATACATGAAATAGCAATACAGGTCTTCTAGCATTATCCCTAGTGGCGGCTAAAGGTATAGATATATATCAAAATGTGCTACGGTTAACGAAAACAAACCTTTCCAGGCCCGTAGCCGGGGGAGAGGGGGGGTCGGGGGTTCGAAAGAACCACCCTTTTTGCTGGGAAAAGGTCCACTCTGGGTAAAAATCGATCTATGTACTTGAGGATTTTATGGTAAAAGGTCCACTTTTTCAGAAAACGAACCCCCCCCCTCTGAAACTGCTGGCTACGGGCCTGCTTTCGGATTAAAAAAATAACCAGCGTGATTTCCTTATCACTTTATTTCATTTATTCCTAAGTCAGTGAGTTTGTCAGAATCCTTTACTTAATTTTTGTATTCTTTGTCTTAAATATCGATTGGCGTATTGGGTCATTAGGTTATTAGCATCTTGGACGTTATTTTGTCCATGTTAGCATTAAAGGGCTACTGCACGGGGTTTTCCCGCCAACATGAATTTTTAGAAGTTCTCTCCACGCGTTTGAAAATCCTCCACAGTCCTATTCATGTCAAAATGACGTGGAGTGTCCCTTCAACAGTGATGGTCCTAGATCTGACTTAAACTGAGATAAGAATTTAGTAAATGTGCCAGAATTCAGATCGCTGCGTAACAGTGACACGAATTTGAAGGAAAATGAATTCTTGAATCTAAGGGTGGAAAGGGGGATTGTGCGTTCATTACCCAACTGCAAAATGGCACATTATACCTTTCCTAATGTGGTCATTTTCGCTTGGTGTATCAGTTCATCGTGTATGATAATTTTTTAATCAAATGCATACAGGTTTATTTGCGCTCCGAGCACGTTATAAGGGAAGGCGAGGAAGAATTGCACCGGTAATTGAGAGAAACGACATGTTTCAACATGACATATATGCAAGTGAAATTATATTTTACCATTACACAGTAAGGTAAAACGGATCAAATCCAAGACATTTGATCAACTAAATCATAGTGATACTCCAAGAGTTTCTGTCTGCTTTACATCATATTTGTATGGCAAGGTGTGCACACAGGCACTAGCCTTATTTTTCATAAATTGTACGGAAGCATTGCTATAAACATGCAGCAAGGTCTGAAAGTTACTGATTCGAGCATTCAAGCTACATTAAAGACTCGTTTGGTCATAATTTGTATGGGAATAAAATCAAACTTTAAGGGTAGAAAGAGCTATAGGAATTGCAACCTACAGCTTTTGAGTCTGTGGCGATAGTGGCTATCTTATTGAGTCACGAAAGTCTTTGCTCATTATCGCGCGTGCAGCTTAATGGTCTGTAAATGATAATAAATGTACACTAGTCCAATTAACAATGTGATATTTGGGTCATTCGGGGGTCAGTGTCTATCTCAAAGGGGTAGTTCGTTTTAATCTTGGACATAATAAATTATTTTTATATCTTAATTTTGTACATGGTTTTAGGTAATTACACTACAAGAAAAATATACTCAAATTATAAATTTCCCCAGGTATGTCCACGACTTCCAAAGACTTCATTGTTGCCCACCTCTGTATTGAGTGCCAACCGCAAGAAATGCTGTGAAGGTTAGTGAACGTTAACATGATTTTTGCTTATATACACACTTAATCAAAGATGCAATTTTTAAGCAGGGTTAGTAATTTCTAGCTATCAAAAAACTAAACGTGCCACTGAGTTTGTATGTAAAGGCAAAATACGATTTAGGACAACAGCAAGGCTATGAGTGGTATCTTTGCATGATTTATGTATTCAACTGTGTGCATGCCATATCTTTTCCTCTAATCACTGTTCAAATCATTTCCATGGGAGCTGTGCCGTGGATATCAAATGTCTTAATACATCAGTGCACATCGCTGATCAATCGTTAAGAAAAGCCATTGAAGGACAATTTATTTCCACCACAACCTGGTATTATGCTAAATGATACAGAGTCACTGATGTCAGAAAAGATAAAAAAGCAGCAAGGTTTTCGAAGACTTATGCACTACAAATTTACTGAATCTGCCGTCCTCTTTCTCTGTTGTGTAAATTACTGCTTTGCAGGTTATAATGAGCTTATACAGGTGTCAATACAGATATCTGGACAGGGGATTCAAATCACAAATTCGTTCTATCCTGATAATCATATAATATTCTTAACGAAGGGGACTTTAAAGATATTTATTTCCAAAATCCCTACAGTTTGTGTGTGACTGTTGCACTGCCAAACTAATTGACAGGATAAGTTATAAGAGATTTTGATTTAAATCGATGTACGGTGGGACTTCCAGAACTTCGCTGCACGTTAGCTAGCGGTTCAGTGTAAGATAGTTAACGCGTGACTATTCTTTCAGGAGTTTGTCCGACTGCACATTAGAATTTTGAAAGTCATATTATTCTACTGGTAACAGGCTGTTTGGCTTTAAATTGAGCAACAGGCGGTTACTGAGCTACTACAACTACTACAATCTGTATATATATTGTAAAACATAATATATCTAGAGGGAAAAGTCACTCATGCACACTTTCCAACGCCTGTATTGAGTTTCATTAAGGAGCAATTTATGCAACTCGTTTTCAATGTGCTTGCAGATTAAAAGCCACAGTCTAGTTAAAGAGTGACTGTGAACCAAAATTCGTCACTCAAAAATCATGTCAAATGCTAAAGATTCTAAAGGAATATGCCTTCGAGTTGTAAGAACAGGCTACCTTACAATTGCAAGAAAACAATAAAACTTGAGACAAAAGAAAAAAGAATAGTAGGTATATAATTAAAACTAAGGCAACAAGGAGTCAGGTGTTTCAAACAGTCAACCTCCTAAATAGTTATGAATTGTCGACACATTTACGGAAATTTGGATGAGAAAGATGAGCACCTTTTTATCTTGATTGAGTTTAAAGATGTGGACAGTGCTGTCAACAAGATACATGTAGGCTATATTGGAGGCAGTGAAGACGAATCAGACAGATGAAATCATCAGAGCATCGAGTATGGGGCGTTGAAATGTCGATCAATAGATGGAGCATTAAAGTCCACTGTGCTTAAGATGGCTACTATGGTCCGCTGGACGCGACGTGACATGAATGTAAGAGCACGTCTACCCTCTACCAGGACCACATATTGTTTTTTCACTATAGATATGTCTCTGGCTAATTCATGCACGATCCCTGCTGCTGCGCTGGAGAAAAGTGCACATAACTAACCTTCGGCCCTGGTAGAGGACAGATCACATACATGTAATAAGTTGTGCCTATGCATTGCTCACTGAATAGCTGTTTGATCAGTCATTATTTTGAAATGTTAGCGATTCATTTTCTTCTGTTTTCGCCCTTTCCATATCTTGGTCGACCACACTGGTGACGCTGTGGTGGACGAATAAGAGATCATTTTCTTTTACTTTAAATTAATACTTTTTATCCAAAAGAAACGTCCACCTGTATTTGCATGTATCATTACCTCCGCCAAGGAGGTTATGTTTTCACCACTGTTTGTTTGTTTGTTTGTCTGTCATCAACATAACTCAAAAAGTTATAGACCGATTTTGATGAAATTTACAGGGTAGGTCAGAAGTTGGCCAAGGAAGAGATGATTAGTTTTTGGTGGTGATCCGGATCAATAATCAATCAATAATCAAAAATCAATCATCAACATAACTCAAAAAGTTATGGACCGATTTTGATGAAATTTTCAGGGTAGGTCAGAAATGGGTTAACTTAGAAGTGATTAATTTTTGGGAGGGGGGTTCGAAAGAACTGCCCCTTTTGTCAGGAAAGGTCCATTTTGGGTAAAATTTGATCTAGGTACACATGAGTTTCATTGTAAAAGGTCCACTTTTTCAGAAAAAGGACCCCCCCCCTTTTGAATTTGCTGGCTACGGACCTGCTGTGCCATCTCTGTCCTCGTTTCATATCGACATTACGCCATATTGAGGCATATTTATCCATAAGAACAGAGAAAATTGAAAAGTTGGTTTACGATCAACTTTTTTCCCAATCTTATTTTAGGGGTGAAGAAATGTCGAACCCACAGCAGCATTTAGTTTCTAACTCTTATTTCTACCAAACCTACATGTATTAGCAATGCTGCTTATGCATTTTTCAGTTAAAAGAACTGGTGAAAAAATTAATAATAATAATCATCATCATCATCATCATCATCATTATTATTATTATTCTCATTTCTCAAAATTAAGATGCGCACTCTTATCCTTACAGAGCAGCCAACACAGTTGGTCACATTTTATAGGCCTAATCGCAACTAACGCAATTGCTAAGGTAAATAGATTTCATTCTCATTTTGTGCACAACCAACCTGCTCTCAATCATCAATGTTTATCCAGCCAGCGTAATATAAGCCCTAGAGATAAGAGTCGTCGGTGATGAAACCAGTTTCCGTGAGATTGAACCAGCTCATCAGGTAACAATCTGTTTAGAAACCATGATAGGGTCGATAAGGAGACTAAGCATTGCTGCAGGGATTTGGCCGAAGCGATGGACTTTGTGCAGTTCTGCTATTAAAAGGTCTTTTCAGCGCCCAAGGCCAATACAGGGAAGTAGCACTGTGCTTTCGAAATATTGGTTCTCTGGCCCCTTAACCCGCACACTGTCAACTATGGCTCAAGTGTCCTCTGCAGATGGTAGTCACTGTACGGCCAAGCAAGTGAAACTGAACGATGAAAATAAATGTGTTCGTGTAACGTGGGGAGACGGCAAGGAGGACGAGTATCCATATGTGTGGCTGCGAGATAACTGCCAGTGCCCCGAATGTTTTGTTTCTTCGTCTGCGTCCCGTGCCTTTTTGATGGCAAATCTAGACCCTGATGTCAAACCGAAGAATGTACAGGTACATGTAGGCGTGAAACTTACCTTTTTTATTAATTTAATTTTATTTATTTATCCATTGTCAAAAGGCATATGAAACATGCAGTTAAAGGTCATGACTTAAAATTAAAAATAAATAAATAAATAAATAAATAAAAAGGTAGCATTCTGGATCATTCTCAATTTTTAAAGGTACATTGCACATGTTTATAAATTTCCCCAAGTCATGTTTTCTGTGTCTACATATCCAACAAACCTTATCTTTCTCAGTTCAGTTTTATTGTTAACAAGCTCTTGGTCAACTTTAATGCATTTAAAATGCATCAGCAATTAGTAAGCTTGCCAACTGATGACAGTTAATCTAAAAGACTATCAGCTTTTGATATGATCTAAAACACCTGAGGTGACTGCGAGCATCGCAACTATTGTCACCGAAGTTAGTAAGTTAGTCACAGAAGACTGTCACAGACAAAGAAAGATTGTCAAGGAGTGCTGCAATTTTGGTGAATCCCACGGCAACACACTGAGGCATAAAGAAAATTGCTCAACTCCGTTCAACACAACTTTCCTAAACTATTTTGTCTGTATGCACCATGCAGCTCAGTTAAATCTCATAGACCTTTATCCTCATTGTCATCACAGTACCACGTGTCCCAGATCTGTTGCTTCATTTATGCATATTGAGGTGAGGTTTACTAAAACGCTTTTTTTCTACTAATAGATTGTTTTTATCATTTTTAAATGGCAGGGATCTATTAAAACATACCTCTAGTGTATAGATTGAGTGCTGAATCTTCAAAATTCGAGAAATGGATTTTTATGTGTCTATTGTCCTTTAAAAAACTGTACATCTCAAATAATAAGACCTGACGTTGAGAGTTACTTCTGGAATGTACATTGTATAAGAATACTTGGAGTTTTAAATGGCCATGCAGTCAGCATAAATATGCCAGCAAAAAAAAATTTGCTTGGCACATTAATTGATAAAAAAAAAAACTCATTCTGATTGTCTAGGAGATAGTAAAATTAAATGACAGTGTTAAAACTTTAAATGGTCCAACTCCCCAGGGACAGCCCCATTTTGAGGGACACTAAAATTTTGCAGTACCTATGTATGTATGTATGTACATTCCTTTTGATAGTTCTACCAGTATAAATCCCCTTCAAGTTCCTCACTCTAATGGTCTAGGAAGAGATAGCTGTAATTGCATTGTGATTTTTTTGTAGTCAACCCTGGACCCCCCCCCCCCCACACACACACACAGACACAAGGTCAGCCTCACCCCTAGGCCCATTAAGATTCCAAAGGGCCTATATTCACATCCCAGATCATTCCCAGACTTTTCCATCCTTCCATCACTTTACCAGTCTAGAAGGAGAATTTACAAAAAAAAAAAAAAATTATAAAATTGGAATATTACACAATTTTCAGTGTGATATATAAGCATGAAAGGTACAAAGTAATGGATTACTTAGTGCTTTTAATTTGAGTAGATTTGTCACTAGGTCAATGTGATCGACTCAGATATATGAGTCAGGTCAGGTCCTGAGCTGGGGACATTTTTGGAGTATAACAACTTTGAACCAAATAGATATTCCAAAATTTTAGGTTATTTTTAATTTCTTTCTACAATTAAAATAAGTAGTAGTACTAGAAGCTAGTACTCTCTTTAACAGGTTCTCTAAGTTTGTTTCCAGTGCCGGTTATTTTGAGTTTAAATTAATTGGTTGTGTGGAGAGGACATTGGGGAGAGTCATTTAGGTGCCTTTTTCATAAATATTGTTATAGCCAGATTATTTTAAGTCAGCTGTTAAATTGTCAGTCTTTCAAATTGGACCAGTTGTGTATAGTCTGCCTGGTGGGAAAAGGGAATTGGGAAAGATGCTTTCAATTTTAAGGACACCAATCAGCTAGATATGTGTAGTTTCCCACGGATGATAAAATAATAGATCAGAACTCCACCACATGTAACATGATGACATGTTACATCTATGTATGAGTGATAGAATGCTAACAGGGGGGTTTATACTATCTGCAGCCTACTGGTACTTCAAAGGCTGACAATTATATTTGCTACATTGTATCTCAGCTGTGTACATGTGCCCGTAGGTTTTACATCATCTTCATTTTAAGTTGTTTACATATAGTTTCCCCATGCACTGGTTATCTATATACCCTCATATATTAGATAATTGACCATAACTGTACCAAACCTTATCTCATTGACTTTAATGTACATGTAATACCCTGCAACATGCAGAATGATCTGAATAAACTTGATTGAGTGGGTGTGCCAGGACTATATCTGCAAGCTAGAGGGGTGGGATTGAAGAATTACATCGCATCTCCTGAGATTTTTGAAAGAGAAATTCTTCCATTTTATTCCAGATTGCTTTCACCATTGACAGACCTTCAGTAAACTTGCACACAATTCATTCACCTCACATGATGTATTCTTACTTTTATTTGGTTTTCAAGCATAGTTATTGAGTCCTACCATATAAACTTAACAGCTGTCCTTTAACATTTTTCTCAGCCTATATACCAGAGAACTAAACAGGTGCAGGGGCTGATCTAAAGATATTTTCTGACGGTCTTCCAAATTATCTTTGTTGATCAATTCTTCATTTTTGACTGTCTTCCGACAGAAAGAATTAGATGCCTGTAAATGTTAACTTAAAAAACTTTGACGGTCTTCTGGAAGACCCAGAAAAAGGCCTCCAAGTCCGCCCCTGAAGTGGTACAATATAGATCGATGGACCAGTGACTATAGAAATATCTAGGCCATCCAGGTCAAAGAATTGTATGCTTTAATGCTGGTGCAGATGACCTGCTGGTAATAGACCATATTGTTGTGGCTACATTTGTGGGCACCAGTATATCAAATTAAGTTAATACAACATTGAAAATAATTGTATAAGTTTGCAGTACTATGGATCAAAGCATGCTTAAATGAAAGAAGGGTATAGGGACGCTCTTATTCACACACACACACACACACACATGCACAGACAGAAAGAGAGAAAGGGAGAAATCAGTGTGAATGTTTGATATATACTGTACACATTGAATATTGTATGTTTTATATGTGTCTATATTACACACATTGTATGCTGTGTGTGTGTGTGTGTGTGTGTGTGTGTGTGTATTGGGATGGGAGGTACATGAATCCCTCAGTATAGTGAAGATTATTATATACATGTATCTAGTCGGATCTCTCTTTCTATGAAAGGGTAGGATGGCATGAAAAAAACTGCTGTCTGACCTTAAAAATTAAACTGTTTATATCTACCAGTATGCTCCATATGGGTCATTTAATAGAGAGCCATTTAATATTGAATAAGTACAAAACTGACCTTAGCTGTTGATTTTCACCTGTAACATTATTGCAATGTACATATTTTTATTTGTTGACTATAGCTCAGCATTTAATACTTTTGTACCAAGCAAATTGTATTTTAAACTTTTGGATGATCTTAATTTTCCACCAGCACTCTGCGATTGGATTTTAGATTTTCTTTTAAACAGAAAACAGTCAGTAAAAGTCGGTTTTAACTTCTCGGACACTATAGTTTTAAACACTGGCACACCCCAGGGCTGCGTCTTATCACCTTGTTTATATACGTTATTTACCCACGACTGTGTGGCGAGGGAGGAAAATACATTTTTAATGAAGTTTGCCGATGATACAACTTTAGTCGGCTTGATACACCATAATGATGAGATGTCATACAGGTAGTCGGTTTCAAGTTTAGTAAATTGGTGCACAGACAATGACTTGATATTAAATGTGAGCAAAACAAAAGAAATGATCATAGACTTCAGAAGAAATCAGTGAAGTAAAAATCCATTGGAAGTTAATGGTAAAGTGGTCGAACAGGTTTCTAATTATAAATTACTAGGGGTTCAGCTGAATAATAGGTTAACCTGGGGCGATAACATCACGAAGCTATTGAAAAAGGCATGTCAACGAATGTATTTCTTAAGGAAATTGAAAGCTTTTACCAGAAATGTGTTTATTTTAACGAACTTTTACAGGTGTGTTTTAGAGAGTATTTTAACTTATTCAGTAACTGTTTGGTATGGACGTGCAACTGTGGAGGAGAGGAACAAGTTGGAAAAGATCGTCGAAACTGCAGGGATTGTAATTGGAACAGATCTAACTCCCGTCCATACTATATATCTAGACAGGACTAAAAAGAAAACATTATCAATA